>CAUZXS010001011.1:0-22563 GCA_963585895.1 Sepioteuthis lessoniana | reverse complement strand
ATTGGGATTTGTCGGTGGTCCCATACACCCTGGTTTTGATTTTTACCTTTCCAGACCCGTTTGTCTCTCTATAAGGCCAGAGAGGTCGACTAAGAGAAGATGGATTCTATATCAGGTTACAGACTTATTGGTCTACTTTCTAATGAACCAATCTTTATCGTGTAGTAAAAGGTTTATCATTCTTATCTCACAGACCACTGATAAGTGGTCTGCGAGAGCGCCAGACATTTATTGCCTTGTCATTTTGGAAAGGTTCATTATTTCGATATATTAATTGATATGAATTATAGACCTGGTGTGATTTTTAAAAGTTTCAAGACCGAAGCGTTAATTTCTTTTTTTTTTTTGTCTTAAAATTCAGAATGTAAAGGAAACGTGTGCACAACTTAGCAACTTATTTTGATAAGCAATTTTTTAGCATTCATCTCAACAGTAAGATTTTAGGTTGTTAAAAGAAATACGACGGTTGAGCTTCACGCCTTGCCGAAAAGAAGTGTTTCAGAGGTGCCTCGACAAATAAAAAACTCACAGGAATAAATGAGAAAAGTAACGTTTCATTCATTGTTGATTTTTGTTGCGGTAAATATGGCTTCAGTCTCAATACTTTTGGAGCAACCCTGATTCTATATATATATACATATATATATAGAAAGAGAGAGAGAGAGAGAGAGAGAGAGAGAGAGAGAGAGAGAGAGAGATCAAGAATATTTTAGCATCAGTACAAATATGTATTTGTGCTAATATATATATATATATATATATATATTTCGTGTATAAAACAAGACAAAAACTCACGACCCATTGCCTCACGCTATGTATGTACGCTTATAAATTTATATTTGGACGTATTTGCATATGAGTGTGTGTTTGTGTATGTTTCAATGTCCGTGTGTGTATATATGTGTCTGCATTTTCCAATTTAATAATCATTTCCATCTGACAATTTCATTAAACCGTAAACAGATGTCTGGTCGCTTTCCGGCCAGCCATTTTCAATCACTATTGAAATCTCTTTTCATCTATCTCTACATTCTGCCTCGATTTGTCAGTAATATATTAAAGCACACACACACACACACACTCAATGTATGCATGATTGAATATTTATTTTGTAGACTTTTTTGTACCTATTCTATGAAATTTCTCCCATTCCTGAATTCTCGAGATAAAGGGATAATTTTCGTAGCCTAGTGGCGAAAGTGCTGGACTGTAATATCCTTTTAAGCCAGTTTGAATAAAACAAAGAAATCAAATCGAATCTAATCACAGGATCTAAATATCTAAACGATGACTGAATTTGCAAGAAATTCTTATCTGTGACATTCAATGAAATATGTACACGTCAAACGCGTTTTGCGTAATAGTCATCATCGTTGGAAATGGAAACGGCGACCCGAGTTCAAATCCTTTACGAGGCTGTTTGCGATTCACTTCACGCCAATAATCTTGGAAAGGGCATGAATCAATCTGTTTTTTCTCCATTAACTCAGTAGTAGGGCAGAATTGGTTCTTTAGTCTTGGTACGATGACTAGTCAGGGGGAAGGAAAACTTGATTCAAACCAAATGGTAATTGATCATAGGTTACATCCTGGCTGTAGCGAAAGGGTTTCCGAATAATACGTACTTGCACACGGGCTTCAGAGCACTTTTAGACCTTAATTTGCTTGTGTGTGAATAAAGTCGAAATCCTAAAGCCTCGAATCGTATGCAAATATAGTCAATTTCATACCACGCTCTGTTTCTTTGTTCGCAATTTCAGCTCGTTGCACCTTTTTTTTTTATTCTGACACCAATCCAAAATATTTATATCGATTATCATAACATTTTATTTTGAACCCGTCAAGGGGGATTTTATACCGAGAGGTAAGGGAATTGCGTTCAACGTACATTTACGTTTACATAACTGAAGTTTTTCTTTAGGTTTCTATTACATTACGTGAAGTATTCCGATCTAATACAAGTAATTATATGGTTACCAACCTTAGAGACAAGCAACAATTATCGGAAATATATAAGGATACCAATTTGACTATAATTCCCTAAGTGTCTTTTGTCGTCGGTCATTGTATAACTCAACGCCGGCTTAAAATATGACCAACATTTTTTTTCGTTTACTAAAAGGACCTTGGGGAACGTTTTTTACAGATTAGCTTCTGAAAATTCTAAAACTTTAAAAATTTTCAGCCAGACAAAATTCTTGTAAATACACCCGCTCAAACCGAGTATCTGATGCATAGCCTGGAGTTGCCAATAAGAGGCATTGGTCCCTATGTAAACTCAGATAAGACAGAGTTCATATGTTTTAATCAAGATGGTCTCATCTCCTCATTAAATAACAATCCTCTGAAATTAGTAGATCTGTTCATATGCATTTTTGCGGAAAGTGATGACCACATACACAGAGGTCAAGCATGGCCTGCTATAGACAGGTTAATGACCATATGGAAATATGAAAGTTTCTCAAATAAAACAAAACGGGAATTCTTTTCACCCGTAGCCCCGTCAGTAATAATGTATGGCTGTACTTCTTGTACCACAACAAAACGTATAGAGAAAAAGTTAGATCGGAACTACAAAAGGATGCTGTTTTGAACAAAACCTGATAACAGCATCCCGCAAAACAGTAGCTGTACAGCCACTTACATCATCAGACAAACCATCCAAGTATGACGAGCAAGACATGCTGGAGAAGCAAGGACGAACTCATAAACAACGTTCTCCCATGGATTTCTGCTCATGGACATACCGGTGTTGGCCGACAAGCAAAACAAGTTACATTCAGCAGCTCTGTGCGGACAATGGATACTGTCTAAAGGACTTACCAAGAACGATGATTCGTTATCGCAAACATCAAAAGGGAAGCGTTGATGACTTTATTGCTTCTATCCGGACGGAGGTTGATAGAAATTATCGAGGATATAGAAGCATTTGTGATTGTCTTGCGTAGTATTAGAGAAGATGATTATTATCAACATGGCAACAACCATAACGTTGATTCTGCTGTTCTACTTGTCCGTACTTAAAATTGAAAAAAAAAAAAAGATTCTCTCTATCTCTCTTCTGATTCGGAGTCTATTAAATATATTTTTGTTGCGAGCCATCACACCTTTCTTGTTTTTACAAATAGAAAGGAAACGAATAGAGGATAAAAAAAATAAACATAAGCTTCAAATCTTTATGGCAGACGATCACTGATACTATGAATTAAAGCTGATAAGTTTTAGTTTCGGTTTATTTGTTTAATGGCATACCAACCTTCGTAGATTATTTGATTCCAATGTCATTCTTGTAGGACAGCAGCGGTATTAACTCGTAGCTGGGGACTATTTGTCGCTGCCTCCCACCAGACACGACTTGACACAAGGTCAAAAGCCCGAAGGCCGATTAAAGTGGGGATAAAGGGGAGGGGAAGGTCGGGAACGAGCCGAGACTCGAACCCTGCTGGTCTATGCTGCTCATCGGCTCACTTGGTACAATATGAGCCTGATGAGGCAAGCAGTTTCACGAACCCAAATGTGGGTCCGGGAACGTATGCCGGATTATGGCTTGAACTAGACACCAAGGTCTAGTGCCATACATAGGTTTCGAGAAAGTCCGCGGGAACATCTGAGAGCGTCCGCGGGGACCTCCGACTCGTAGCTGGGGAGATGATAATGGAGTTCAAATCTTTTCCAAGATTGCTAGTCCGAAAGGGAACATGATATCGCAACTGGGGAGCTGATAAGTTGATCGTCAACGTAAAAGGGAGATTACTCAGTCGAAGTGGCTTAGAATATACTGACTGTATCTCCTGCTGAAGGGTAAGACACCCCCCTTTAAAATGGGATGTCCTTTGTATGACTCTCATACTGCATCGGATGGCGAGTATCCAGTTCTGGAGATCTAAGTTGTGCGAAGTACTCCTTTATTGTTATTACTCCTATGCCCATTTTAATCTGGAGTGGTAGTATAAGTTAAAGTCCTATCTATCGATCATATATATATATATATATATAAGTAAATATGGATCTGGATCCGACATAATGAAGAAAACCGAAAAACAGAATAATCCAAATAGGTGAATTTATTGTGATGGGAAGTCAACGTATAACGTTTCGGTTTCAATAACCTTCATCAGGACTTTGATATCAGGAGAATCTATCGCTATGTGAACGATTCTCCTGATCTCAAATTCCTGATGAATGTTATTGAAACCGGAACGTTAAACGTTGCCTTTACATTACAATAAATTCACCCATTTGGATTATTCTGTTTTCTTTATATATATATATATATATATATATATATATATAGAGAGAGAGAGAGAGAGAAATGATAGATTTTGGTGAATCTGACATAATGATAAAAAAGTAGAAAAGTGGATTACTCAAACACAACGAGTTTAGTTAAGAAGTTCTTTCTTTAATAAAGAACGAAATATTACTAAACCCGTTGTAAGTGTTTGATTTATCCACTTTTACACTTATTTTTATTATATATATATATATATATTATTCATATTCGATATGACTGTGAGCAAAAAAGAACTCTTAAGAAACAACTACACAAAAAAGTAAAGATGGACGTACAATGAACGCAATTCCCTAACCTTTAGACATAAAATAACCCTAAACAGGTAGACATAATGTTGAAATCATGGAAGTCATCGTCAATGATTTTGGGGGATTAATTTTCTCATATTGTCAAATACTGAAAAGATTTAAGGAAAACTGTTGAATTCTCTCAAATTATTGAGTACCTCTTTTATAATAGTCAAGAAAGGTGACACTTGATATTTTAGAGCCAAAGATTTTATCTATCTTGATTACCGTCACAGGACGCACTTGTGAAAATAAGCGGAAGTAGTTACGTGGTTGAACGAAAATGTGTGGATATTATGAAATATATGCATATGTCCACGTGAGATACGGCAGTCTGAGTGTCAGATTTGAGTGAGTCTCACTTGCAGCCAGAAGAGAATGGTCAGTCAAGGGAGCGCTAGCGAGTGGATGGGCGCCCTGCGAGCCTCCGGTTGAGCCTCTGGCCGAGAAGCAGAAGAAGTGCTCAATATGGTTGTCTCCATTCGTCTCCCTCCGCCCGTCTGTCTGTCTCACTCAAACTTATTCCAGCTATAACCCCTTTCGAGAATAAAGCGTGAGAGTTATATATTTATAACCAAGCGTTGTGGTTTCTTCCTTCATCACAGCTATACAGGGCTTTTTGCGGGGAACCCCGGAGCCTGTTCTTGACTTCGGTCCGGAGCGTGGCTCTGCAAAAGGAACAATGGCAGAATTGGGGCCTTTTATTAGGCTCCTAGTTTCGACTAGGCTACCCTCGGGTGGGCGAGCTGCACTTTTGTCTCCTTTGTCACCCATGTACGGCACTAGACCGAGCGTCTAGTTTAAGCCGTAAACTGGCATACGTGCCCGGACCCACATTTGGGTTCGTGAAACTGCCTGCCTCATCAGGCTCACATTGCACTAAGTGAGCCGATGAGCAGCACTGACCAGCAGGGTTCGAGTCTCGATTCGTTCCCGACCTCCCCTCCCCTTTATCCCCACTTTAATCGGCCTTCGGGCTTTTGACCTTGTGTCAAGTCGTGTCTGGTGGGAGGCAGCGACAAATAAACGGCTATACAACAAAGAGAGCCATCTGGATGTGCAGTGGCCAAAATCACCCAGCCCTGTCAGCATTCTCTGTCAGAGGGGCGCCTGACCGTCACTCTTTTAGACAAAGATACAGGCGTTGCGTGAGAGGAGGTGGCAATCCTCCACGACCGAACTATTCAATTCCATTAAACTTAAGGCTGTTTCCTTTTTACTCTACTCTTCTGATTATATAAAATTATAATATATCCGAGATAAATTCACTTTTTTCTGATTGATTTGGATATGTTTTAAGGTATATTAACCCTTGGGTGTTATTTAATGCCAAATTCTGTTCACCGGACTTGGGTATAATGGTTAGAGTGTACACTAGTGGCCCGGGAGACCTGGGTTCAATCGAGTCATACCAAAGATTCAAAAAATGGTACTTGATGCTACCTTGCTTAACACTCAGCATTATAAGGTAAGGATCAAAGGTAAAGTGGAACAATCCAGGGAAAGACGTAGCGCCCTCTCCTACACTTTGGTGTAGTAGCTATCGAAAAGGGAGCCTTCGGATCACCCTCGACTACGGTCGCTAACTTTACTACTTACTATATATATATATATATATGATGTGTAAGTGAAAAGTTTGTCTGTGACATTATCTTTAAACGAGCCAGAGCTGCTTTGTTTGCACATAGTTAAATGGTTTCAAGTATTGTTATCAAACACTAATAATTCTTTTTAATATTAATCATTTGTTTGTACATAGTTAAATGGTTTCAAGTATTGTTATCAAACACTAATAATTCTTTTTAATATTGATCATTTGTTTGTACATAGTTAAATGGTTTCAAGTATTGTTATCAAACACTAATAATTCTTTTTGATAGTGATCATTTGTTTGCACATGGTAAAATGGTTTCAAGTATTGTTATCAAACACTAATAATTCTTTTTATCAAATATTCCTATCTAATACGAACAGTTTTTTTTTCGATAATAAATCCCCACAAAATGAGTTTTATGAACTTTGTTGCCGATACACATTTTTGATCGTCTGTGGACCCATAATAATTTATTCAATTTTATGGTAAAAACAAAGCATGATTTGATTTCAACAATATTGCTTCTGCTTTCAATAAATAAATTTAATTTCTACATCTACAGTATCGCTATAAATAATACACTGTTATTTTTCTAAGCTGCTGTCTACATTTCTTAACCTCTAGACATGAAATATCCTTAATAATAATATGATGGCAAAACAGTAATTTAAGAGTTAATAAATATTATTCTATACATTTAAGGATGATGTAAGGAGCATAAAACATACTGGAATACTAAGATGTCTCAGTCCAACATATTAGCTACTCCCCCAACCATTCAAACATTTTAGCTACCCCCCCCCAATTCAAACAGAATTCGCCCAAGATTTAACGCTTTATTCTTTGTCTCAACATTTGATCTATTTGGTTCGGTGTCTGAAAGGGTAAGACCCCACTAAAAAAATAGGGGTGAACTGAGTATGATACTAAACCAAATCTGATGGTGGGGTTCCAATCCTGGAGATCTGGGGAGTGTGGATTACCCTTTCATTTTCATTACTCCCAGACTCACTCAGACCAGGAATGGTGGTATCTAATTGGGTCCCATCTATAGGTAACATTGATGGTTTAAATGTATTCGTATTAGATGTCAAAAAAAAAAAATCTTAAAAAAAACAACACAAAAAAGTAAATATGAATATATGATAACAGCTAACCCCTGACCTCTAGGCATAAAATAACCTTAGAACTGTTGACATGCAGTTAAAATCAATCAATCAATATCTGAAATATTAAATGCAGTATCTGTCATTATTAGAAGAATCACTAATTTATATTCTTTATTACCAGGCAAAATTTATGGAAATTAAAACATAGATTATGTATACGTTGTTTGTTTTTTTTTGTTTTTTGGGGTTTTTTTTAAATTTCCTATGCATTTATATTGTAAAAATCATTTCTAATGCATTTTTATAGTAAGATTATTTTCAATGCATTTTTTACCACCTCTGGCAAAATTTATGGAATTAGCACACTTAGATGGTGTACACATTGTTTTTTTTTAATTCAGCAGCAAATAAACTTATTACAGACAAGAAGCAAAACATTCTTTTACAGCTGAACATACTGACTTCCAAAAATATACATTAAAACACACTACATGAAATCAATTATAATCAAATGGAATATCTTTTTCCAAACTAGAATGTTAAGAGCAATATTGAACAAGTCCTGGCAGCAACACCCCACAAAGCGCCAACTATACGGTCAGCTACCACCTATCACGAAAACTATACAAGCTAGACGAACCAGACATGCCGGACACTGCTGGAGAAGCAAGAACGAGATCATAAGTGATGTACTCCTGTGGACCCCCGCGTATGGCCAATCAAAAGCAGGACGGCCAGCTCGAACATACATACAGCAGCTATGTGCAAAAGCAGGACGGCCAGCTCGAACATACATACAGCAGCTATGTGATGATACAGGATGTAACCCTGAAGACCTGCCAGAGGCGATGAATGATAGGGAGACGTGGAGAGAGTGGGGCAGGGATATCTGTGCTGGCCGCACGACATGATGATGATGATGATGATGATGATGATGATGCAGAGGAAATATATGGAATAACTCAAAAGGTTGGGTAAAAAATTTTAACGTCATGCCAACCCGTCTGGGATTATTTCATACCAAGAGGTTAAGAAATTTTGTACGTTGTTCTTTTTATATTTACACTTTTGTAGTTAACGGTTTAAATATCGTCTGGGAACTGATCATATCAACGTTTCTGTTTTTTGATTGCCCAGTCGGCTGGGGCTGTAGAAAATCACCGACTACATCTTTGCTGAGGAGTAAGACCCTCTCCCTCAACGAGTGTCCTAGATATGGCACCAAACAATCTGATAATTAGACTCCGGTAGTACTGGAGCTTTGGGAAAAGCGGAGTAGCTCTTCATTGCCATCGCTCCCATGTCCAGTCTGGTCCGGAGTGGTAGCACATGGGTAAAACAGAAGTAAACTGCATACTTATGCTAAATTAAATTGTTTGAAATAGAACTGTTTTTGACATTGAAATTGTACTTAAGCTAAACTGAATTGTTTAAATTAGAATTGTTGGACTAAACTTAATGGCTTGAAATAGAAATGTTTTTGATAATTAAACTGTGTACTTATGCTAAACTGAACTGTTTGAAATAGAACTGTTTATTTGTATAAAAATAGATTGGGCATTAAATAACCGACAAAGGTTGATATGCCATAAAACCCAAACGGAGCAAACTATATTTCTGGTATAATTTTGTCTTTCTCAAAAAAGCCAGAATGCCATCTATGTTGCCATTTTCAAATAGATCTTTCATATTATTTGCGTTGAAAAAGCGTTTTCTGATTAGTGCCCCACATTCTATAAGAACGTTTTTTAAAAGTGCAGAGTGTTTGACATGTTACACACTGTGGCTGTTGTTCTTGTCTGAATATAGAAGAGTGTGTGACCAAGGCGTAATCGGGATATTTTGAATAATATAATCTTGTTTAAGGAATAGTTTATGAAGCCAGAATATTCGGCTATTAAATGTTTTGCGTTCCGTCTGTAATTAGTTTATTTATTGCTAGATTAAAAATCTCAGTGAACATTCTCTTAGTGTGCTATGTCCATAATTTTTACCCGAGGTAGAAGCATTGCTCTCTCTCTCTCTCTCTCTCTCTCTCTCTCTCTCTCTCTCTCTCTCTCTCTGTTGTAGCTCCTATGGAAATAAATGGGAGGAGGTATTCCTTTTGGATTAACCCTCACACAAGTGCGGGATGTTCACTATTGTTCATTTCCCGATGAAAATGCATCGTTCATGCCTTTGCTTAGGTTATTAATCCGAAAGTGAACGTAATAGCGCGACTGGAGTTCGATCTCGCTTACTATGATGTCGCCGACCAGCACATTAGCCACTACACCACAAGGACTTCTTCTGCCGTTAACATAGTGAGAATCTTGATAATTGCTTGCAAGCTAGCTAACTAGATAAAACCAACTTTCAACATGAATATAGACCCATAAAATTATTATTTAGTTGCAACTAGACATGGAAATTTGACTTAGAATATTTTATGCGTATTGCTCTAAAATAAATCCCGCTATAAGCTGCACTTTTGCTGAATTACAGTTGCATGCATAAAAACAATTGCATAGAGAGTGGAAGTGACTGAGTAAAAAATGTTCGATTGCTCTATCCAACGGCGTTATGGTGCCCCTTGTATGTGTTATTGTGTCGGTGAAATAAATAGAAAGTATCATTTCGTTCTTATTAATAATACTTGTCCATGAATAACCAGGGATTTGGCAATTTTTGGACCAGGTGGCCGATGTAAATCTTTGTCGAAGAGTCTTGGTGGAGTGTCTCAAATAAAAATATGACAAAATAAAAAGGTGGGTTTCTATGATTTTGTTCGTCTCCCATTTCCTTGTCGGTCACGAAAGGGCAACTCAGACTTATCTTGTGCTTGTCGAGATAAATTTGGATTTATTGGGGTTTGAGGTCAGCGCAGTAAAAGACCAACTCAGCCGTCAGTGTCCTATCACATAGAAGTAAAAATTGGCATACACAGAACGTCAACAGTGAGAAGGTGATACAAGAAATTTAACACTTGTGATTTAGAATTGATTTTTTGTTTGTTTGTTTGTATATTTGAGAGATGAAGTCCTCTCCATATGACTTTTGTTAGGTCTCTCTTTATGTGGCACAGATGTTTATGTGACAGACACAGTACTCTTTAAGCTGTAAGAATATTCACACACACACACGCATACTTTGTAATCAGCACACAATGGAAATTAATATGTGCACCAAACCTTGCTAACCAAAATTCAAGTGGAAATTAATAATTTATAAGAATAATCCCCCTCTCTCTCTCTCTCTCTATATATATATATATATATATATATATATATGTATGTATTGAGAGAGAGAGAGAGAGAGAGAGAGAGAGGGAGAGAGAAGAAATTTTTTGGTTTGGTTTGGTTTGGTTTGGTTTCTTCGTTTTTAATGGTATATCAACCTTTGTAGGTTATCTAATGCCAAAGCTATTCTCCTAGAAGAACTGTAGTGGTATTATTTAACCCATAGCTGGGAGGATAAAGGGGTTCATACCTTTCCCAAGGATATTTTCCCCGAAAGTGAACGTAATAGCACGACTGGAGTACGAACTCGCTTACTTTGGAAATTTTTTTTGTTTTTCGTTTAATTGAACATCAGCCTTCGTGGGTTATTTAATGCCCAAACCATTCTTGAAGAGATACAAAGTAATACTATTTAACCCATAGCTGAAGAGATAAGGGGTTTCCGTACGTTTCCCTAGAGTATTAATCTGAAAGTAAACGTTTTAGCAAAATTGGAACTTGAACCTGTTTACATCGAAACCGCAGTCCAGGACTTGACCCATTACGTTACTTTCCCAAGCTTTTTTGGTGATAATCTTATTATTAAGTATATTAATCTATTTTTCCAAACTGCCTACGAAAAATATTATTGGTAAAATAGCCAATTGCCAAGTCAGTTGGGGCTGTAGAATACACTGACTGCACCTCTGCAGAGAAGTAAGACCCCCCTAACGAGTGTCCAAGATATGACACTAAACAATCTGATGGTGAAGTTCCAGTAGTGCTGGAGCTTTGGGGAATGCGGAGTACCCCTTCATTGCCATCGCTCCCAGTTCCACTCTGGCCCGGAGTGGTAGCACCTGATAGGGCCCTATCTATGGGTTAAATAGAACTAACAGCATATTTATGCTAAGATGAATTGTTTGAATAAACTGAATAGCTTGAAATAGAAATGTTTTTGACAATTAAACCGTACTTACATTTAAACTGCGTGCTTATGCTTAACTGAATTATTTAAAATAGAACTGTTTTTCGACATTAAAACTGTATTTACACTTAACTGAAATGTTACATATAACTGCTTGAATAGTTTGAAATGGAAATGTTTTTGACCATTAAACTGTGTACTTATGCTAAACTGAATTGTTTTAAATAGAACAGATTATTTACATAAAAATGGATTTGGCGTTAAATAACCTACAAAGGTTGATATGCTATAAAACCCAACAAACCAAACCAAAATAGCCAAAACAATATTAGACGCTATATGCACTAAATCAAATGAAATTCAAGTCAACTGATGAAAACACACAAAGGGAAGCATTAAGTGGTTTGAGAAAATAACAATTCAATGTAAAATAGTTCTACCGGTTCATAATAGAGAAGATTCGAGACAAGGTAATTTGTACGGCGAAAAATTATATAAATTTAAAAGATGAAAACAAATGATGCCTATATAAATTTAAATGAAAAACAAATGATGCCTATATAAATTTAAAAGATGAAAACAAATTATAAAAAATTGTTGAAAAACTATAAAAAAAATTGTTGAAAAAAATTGTTGAAAAACAATAAAAAAATTGTTGAAAAATTTTTTTGAAAAACTATAAAAAATTGTTGAAAAAATTATAAAAAATTGTTGAAAACCTTTATTGTTCTTTTTTTATCATTAAATTGTTGAAAACCTTTATTGTTCTTTTTTTTATCATTAAGGGTTTTCGGATTTGTTTCTTTTTTTATCATTAAGGGTTTTCTTCATCTTTATTGTTATTTTCACAACGTTTCGGCCGATATGTCCTCTGGCTTCCTTCAGGTGTATGTCGAACTCGGGAACCTACACAGAACTTCGAACTACGTCCTTTATTGAATCCACGGGGGTCGCCTGTTCTGATTCTGTTTGTCATAACCGGGTACAAGTGTTACGTATTCCTGTATTGTTACTCGCCTGCAGTCAGGATTGAACCTGCACCATCGCCTATAACTGTTACGTCCTGGGTCCTGCTGGACACATGGCGTAACAGTTATAGCTTCGTCTCAGAAATTTAGATAACTTTATTGTTCTACCTAATGAAATATGGATAAAGAGAAACCAAACCAGAAACTTTGACGTCTCGTTATGGGGTTTTGATAGTGCCGAAATCTGAGAACTTTTTGGCATGTATATATCGAACAAAATGGCGGAGACAGTAAATAAAGAAGATACTGGATTGTACAGGGATGACGGGTTGTTAGAACTAAAAGGACGAAATAAAAAAAAGAAACAGACTTAATAAGAAAGATAATAATAAAACGTTTCCATCAAGAAGGATTTAAAACAGAAATAAAAACGAATGTAAAACAAGTTATCTTCTCCGATGTTACTTTTGATTTAAACAAGGAAGAATGTAAATGATACAAAAAAAGCAATTATGTATTTGCTTAAGGAGGTTTAAATTAATAGCTAAGTTACATACACAGATTAACAATAAGTTTGAATTAAATACTGAATATATCATCAATTAACATGCACATTCTTTAAATAAATGTTTAAATTTAAAAAAAAGGAAATTGATTATCCACATATATATGAAATTGCAGAATGAATAACAGAGAGTAAACCGAAGTAGAATGGTTAATCCTTAAAAGAGCATTTACCTGTAATAAGGATTCAAGGAATTGTAGATTGTGCCAAGAAAAGAAATATTTCATCTTTAGCTTTCCAGACTCAAATAAATTATTGAACAAAAAAGTTCGTGCCGAGAGGTCACCAATACAAGAAGTAACTTCTTTTTAATTTAACACCGGATTAAGTCACGTGACTTTTTATTCCATCCCCATTGTAGTCACGGGACTACGAAAAAGTACAAAAGTACTCGACGTTGACGCGTTGATTTGCCAGCTCACCTGAAGATCGGAGGCATGAAACTTTGAATCGTGAGTATTGTACCGCCTTATTTTCTCATTAGTTTTTTAATATGTGGTTATATATATATATATATATATATATATATGCACAGTAACGTGCAAAAGTCTTCAACAACCTTGAACTATATATATATATATATATATATTCTTTGGTCCAGTTAAACCGGAGTTGGGAGTAATTCCATCAGGACAAGAAATTATTCATGAATGAATATTTAAAATTTTCCTGGTAAAGAGCTCAATGTACTAATAATACAGAGCAATAAATTATTTAAGAAAAAACAACGAAACCGGTCACATAGGATTATAAATTTATTTCCATCCTGTTACGCATTTTTGAAATTTCCAAAAGCACAAAAAAAAGTTAACAGGAGTTCCTCAGTTATCAAAAAGATCTGAAGAAGTCCTGTTAATTTTTTTTTAGTGTTTTTTCGTGTTTTGGGAAATTTAAAAAATGCGTAACAGGATGGAAATAAATTTATAATCCTATGTGACCGGTTTCGTTGTTTTTCTTAAAGAAAGTATATATATATATATATGTATATATATGTGTGTGTGCGTGTGTGTGTGTGTGTGTGTGTGTGTGTGGGTGGGTGGGTGAAGAAGATAGTTGTGAAAAATTAGATTGGCATGTTTTGCATGTGGCCTAGAATCATCACAATTAATATATTACCGAAACCGAATTCTTGCGATAAAGGGAGAAAAACATAATACTGTTAATTTTGTTTTAAGTTAATCATAAGTTCATTTTTTCTATCCTGTAGGATCCTACATTCTTTATGCAGGAAATAGAATTTGTAAAAACCCGTCAGACTTCATTCTTAAACTATATATATATAAATATATATATTGGCAATACCTTTTTTTTTTTTTTTCAGTTATGTTTTGTTAAGGAACACCAGCAAAGATTATTTTAATATTTTTTTTCTTGATTTCTCCACTTAGCGCAAAGGAAATCATACACTGTATCCCGACTTGGAAAGAGATGACTGAAAAGCGTAATGAAAAAAAAGTTGTATTTGCATGAAGCTGGCAAGATATCATACCAACAAAAACCTGATAAATAAACGAAATTCCCTAACCTAAGTTTATGAAAATGAATTCAAATATTTTAATTAGCTTTTTTTTAATCAACTCGTAGAAGTTCAAACGTATCTGAACTTTTCCCCGGTAATAGCTAGTAATAATATAATTATACTTTTCGAAAATAATCTCTTAGCTAATACGCGTTTTGCCACCACTGCACAAAAGTAATTAATGTGTGTACAAACTTAGGAAATTTTACAAAACTTAGAAGAGGAAATCTCAAAGGAAGAAACTGAATCTCTTTTGATAGCAATACAGAATAATGCCATTTTCTAGGATACGGAATTAAATATCCTCTTTGACAAATTGTGTGGGTGGCATGCTAGAAGGAAGTCGGACACTGAGAATAAAGAAATAACAGCATATGCACCTGGTTCCTAAAGTAAACAGAAACACAGGTGCTGCAGCGGAAATACCGTGTACATTGCGTGGGTGAAATACAAAAAGGGAGCGTGATCATGTGCATTGTGTGGTTGGCATGCTAGAAGAAAGGCATGTTCACGTGCAACGTGTAAGCAGCGGGCTGGAGGAGACGTGACCTCGAGATTTTGTGTGGGCACCCAGAATATAACCAGGAATATTTTCAACCCCGAGAAGAACCAAGAAAAAAGGTAGAATAACCGTACCTAGTGGGTGGGCAAACTCAGCCGTCTTCGACTCTCTTTCTCTCACTCTACCCATAATTACATTCCAGGTAGCCCGTGGTGTAATCGTTATCGCCGTAGGAAATGAACACGGCGACACGAGTTCAAATCCTGGACGAGACTGATTGCATTTCACATAGCACTAATACCCTTGGGAAAGGTATGAATCAAATTATTCTCCCTCCAGCTATGGGTAAATAGTAGGGCAGACTGAGTTCTTCAGCCTTGGTGAGGCAACTAGTCTAGGAGAAGGAAAACATCGAAAAAAACCAACAAACACAAATGCCTTAAAACTAAAAACGGCACAATATCAATTAGCAGGTATATATACAAAGGAACAGACAGAATACATTCAAAATCAAATAGATAAGATTAGAGACTCGGTGGAAGATAGACAATCTAGAATAGCCTGGCAAACAATAAACGAAGTGAGCAGAAGAAAGAACACAGCCAAAGCAAAACTTAAAGCAGCAAACCAACAAGAAAGAATAAAACTGTGGAAACAGCACTTCGAAAACTTACTTGGAAACCCACCAAAAATAACGCATGAACCAATCACCAGAATAATTAGCAAACAATTAGACATTAAACTAGGACCGTTCACACAAGAAGAACTCGACTCGGTTCTCAGAAAAATTAAAAATAGGAAAGCTGCAGGGCTGGACGAAATTTCCCCGGAAGTATGGAAGACCAGACAATTCGACGACATACTGCTTCGACACTGCAACGCAGTATACAATCAAAATCCGATAGATAGATGGATGAAGGGATGCATACTCCCCTTCCCTAAAAAGGGGGACCTCGGATTAGCCAAAAACTACCGAGGCATAACACTTACATCCATAGCTGCCAAAATCTACAATGCCCTACTACGAAACCGAATAGAACCCAAAATCGACAACATACTTAGAAAAAACCAAAATGGCTTCCGAAGAAATAGATCCACGACCTCACAAATATTAAGCATCCGTAGAATCCTCGAAGGTGTACGGGCAAAGAACCTACAAGTGACATTAATATTTGTCGACTTTACCAAGGCTTTCGACTCCATTCACAGAGGAAAGATGGAACAAATCCTACTAGCGTACGGCATACCTAAAGAAACCGTAGCGGCAATAACGATTCTCTATAGAAACACTAAAGTAAAAGTACGATCACCGGATGGAGACACAGAATACTTTGACATTGTAGCAGGAGTACTACAAGGGGACACGCTGGCCCCGTACCTCTTTATCATTTGTCTAGACTACGTACTTAGAACATCGATTGACAAAATCAAAGAGAATGGCTTCGAACTGACGAAGAAAAGAAGCAGAAGATACCCCGCAACAACAATTACCGATGCCGACTACGCCGATGACATAGCGATACTGGCAAATACACCTGACCAAGCCGAAACACTTCTGCATAGTTTGGAACGAGCAGCGGCAAGCACAGGCCTCTATGTTAATGCACACAAAACGGAATATATGTGCTATAACCAAACGGGGGACATCTCCACTCTAGAAGGAACCCCACTTAAACTAATAGACAAATTCACGTACCTAGGAAGCAGCGTCGAATCAACCGAAAAGGACATCGAAACGAGGTTAACGAAAGCATGGACAGCTATCAATAGGCTATCGACTATATGGAAATCAGACCTAACCGATAAAATGAAACGCAGTTTCTTCCAGGCAGCGGTCACATCGATACTGCTATATGGATGCACTACATGGACGCTAACAAAACGACTGGAGAAGAAGCTAGATGGCAATTACACAAGAATGCTGCGTGCAATCCTGAACAAGTCCTGGCAGCAACACCCCACAAGACACCAACTGTACGGCCACCTACCCCCTATCACGAAAACTATCCAAGTTAGACGAACCAGACATGCAGGACACTGCTGGAGAGGCAGAGATGAACTCATAAGAGATGTACTCTTATGGATCCCCACACACGGCCGCGCAAAAGCAGGACGACCAGTTCGAACGTACTTTCAGCAGCTATGTGAGGATACAGGATGTTGTCCTGAAGACCTACGATAGGGAGGAGTGGCGAGAGAGGGTCAGGGATATCCATGCTACCAGCGTGAGATGATGATGATGATGATGATGAAACTCCACTTAAAAACTGACCTGGTGTCATATCCTGCCCGAGCGGAGGGGTTGGGTAAATAGGATAAGTACATTCCAGGTAAGAAAAGGAAAAGAAAAGAAGCAGCTAATGTTTTCGTACACCAGCGTCGTTGTCTTTCCCTATCATACAACATCATCATCATCATGTCGTGCCGCTAGCACGGATATCCCTGACCCTCTCTAGCCACTTCTCCCTATCGTTCATCGCTTCTGGAAAGTCTTCAGGGCTACATCCCGTATCCTCACATAGCTGCTGAATGTATGTTCGAGCTGGTCGTCCTGCTTTTGCTCGGCCATATGTGGGGGTCCATAGGAGTACATCAATTATGAACCCGTCCCTGCTTCTCCAGCAGTGTCCTGCGTGTCTGGTTTGTCTGACTTGGATAGTTTTCGTGATGGGAGGCAGATGGCCGTATAGTTGGTGCCTTGTGGGGTGTTGCTGCCATGACTTGTTCAATATTGCTCGCAGCATTCTTGTGTAATTGCCATCTAGCTTCTTCTCCAGCCGTTTAGTTAGCGTCCAAGTAGTGCATCCATACAGCAGTATCGATACAACCACTGCCTGGAAGAAACTGCTTTTCATTTTATCGGTCAGGTCTGATTTCCATATGATCGATAGCTTATCAATAGCTGTCCATGCCTTCGTTAGCCGCGTTTCGATGTCCTTTTCGGTTGGTGAGACGCTGCTTCCTAGGTAGGTGAATTTGTCTACTAGTTTCCGTGTGGTGATGTCGTCTGTTTGATTATAGCACATATATTCCGTTTTGTGTGCATTGACATGGTGGCCAATGCCTGCGGCGGCTCGTTCCAAACTATGCAGTAGTGTTTCGGCTTGGTTGGGTGTATTTGCCAGTATCGCTATATCATCAGCGTAGTCGGCGTCGGTAATTGTTTGTGCGGGGTGCCTTCTACTTCTTTTCTTTGTCAGATCGAAGCCGTTTTCTCTGATTTTATCAATCGATGTTCTAAGCACGTAATCTAGACAGATGATAAAGAGGTTCGGAGCTAGCGAGTCTCCTTGTAGTACTCCTGCTACAATGTCGAAGTATTCTATCATACAACAATTTGGACCAATTACATTAAAGAAAAATTGATTATACGCAGAAAACTGTAAGAGTAGGTTATTTGGTGCGAGAGATGAAACCGTTAATCATATAATAAGCGAATACAGGAAACTGATAGAAAGGGAACAAAAGACTACACCCGATTGGGTGGTAAAGAAAATCTACTGAGAATTGTGCAAGCACTTTAAACTTGGCCATACTGATAAATGATATTAATAAAATTCTCTAGAATTTTTCGCTACAAATAGATCACCCAAAAAGCTACACCTAATGTTGGTTAACAAGAAAAAAAATGAACCTGATGTGAGTATAAAATTTTACTTACCAAAAATAATGTAGTAATTAATAATCATAAATGTGAAACTCATACAAGGTGCCTTAAAAAGTTTTTAAAATGATACACCAAAAATTATGGGCAGAGAGTATCGATAATTAGCACTGACTCGTATCAGATTAGTCTAGACAAAGAGTATCGATAATTAGCATTGATTCGTATCGGATAAGTCTAGACAGAGTATCGATAATAAGCACCGATTCGTATCGGATAAGTCTAGACAGACTATCGATAATAAGCACCGATTCGTATCGGACTAGTCCAGAAATAGTATCGATAATTAGCACTGATTTGTATAGGATTAGTCCGAGCAAAGAGTATCGATAATTAACACTGATTTGTATCGGATTAATCTAGACAGAGAGTATCGATAATTTGCACTGATTCGTATTGGATTAATCTAGACAGAGAGATCGATAATCAGCACTGATTCGTATCAGATTAATCTACACAACTTTAATATTCCCTATCGACATCATTTATCACACACACACACACACACACACATATATAAAGGTAAAATAGTCGGGTAAATTGGGTTCTCGTGCTTTGGCAGGGCAACCGGTCTAGGAGAAGGTGTGTTGTTCAGGAGAATCTATTGCCCATTGGTGCACCATTCTTGTTATCAGCTTATCCAAAATGCGGTTGGTTTTTCACTTACCTTCACCACTAGAAACAAATCACCTGTGTATGTAGTCTTTCAGTTCATATTTTTAACTGAACTCTTGGCCCCTCATACATCGAGATCAATGGGAGAGTCCATTATATATATATATATATATATATATATATATATATATATATATATAAACTGTGCATATATTTCTTCCAACAAAAGAACATTGATCCAGTAAAAATTAGTTATGAAAGTCTCTTAATTTATCATTCGTCGGGATTATATAATATGCAGAGCCAGACTTCGAGCTACAATGCAGCGGGCCTTAAGCAAGCAGTTGCATAAAAAGTCATTTATCAAATGCTGACAACATAATTCGCAAAGGATTATGCATAATCTCATAGTAACAAGATAAGTCGAGTCTTATTCCTCATCTACGAATATGAATTATATATAATTGTGTTAATTACAGAAATTCGAGAAAAAATATAGTAGCCACGATGATGATTTTTAATCGTATCCCACACGAGGAAAGCTTGCTATGTCATGTAGCAACATCACTAACACTCGTTCACCGAATTCGCTAATCACTAATCGAGGTTTATCCTTAATAGCTCTACTTCTACAACACTTTTCCATATTATACAATAGCATTTTGATTAATATCCACTAATTATATATATATATATATATATGTATAAAAAATTAATCAAACAGCCAACTTTTTCTTATACAAATTTACTAGGTTTTTGTGTATTGCACTTTTTACACATCCATCGTTGATTTAATTCAACTGATATCATCCCTAATAGCCCTGATGATGATTCATTGGAACCGAAACGCTATAGTGTCGACTTTACTTCTCAATAAATCTTTCCTTCTACTTGGATTACCCTGTTATCAATTTTTTTATATATTGTCGGATTATAATCCATTATTTACTCCCATATATATATTCTTCATATAATATCCACTGCATATATATATATATATATATATATATATATATATATATATATATTCTTCAGAATTATCCTGAAGATCCATTAGGCGAAACCTGGGTAGGTAGTTTCTGGCTCTTATAGGTTTCTAGTTTTTCTTTAATTAATGTATTGAGCACATTTGCCTATTAGATTTGGTAATTCTGTCAGTATTTTTTCTTTTGGCTATGCATTGGCTATGTGATACTGGTTGATTATTTTTAAATAGTACGGACGCTTTTAGTCTTTTCTTTTTTATTGTTTGGCCCAGTTGGCTGGGGCTGTAAAATACACTGACTGCATCTCTGCAGAGGGATTAGATTCTCTCAAACGAGTGTCCTGGATAATTGACACTAAACAGTCTGATGGTGAGGATTCAATAATCCTGGAGCTTTGGGAAATGCGGAGTACTCCTTCATTGCAATCGTTCCCAGGTCTACTTTGGCCCGGAATGGTAACACATGATAGGGTCCGATCTATGGGTCAAATATAACTATTTGACATTTAAATTGTGTACTTATGCTAAACTGAATTGCTTGAAATAGAACTGTTTTGCATTTAACCGTGTGTAAACAACAAACAGTACGAATGCTAAACTGAATTGTTTGAAATAGAACTGTGTCATCATTTAACTGTGTGTAAACAAATGACTGATATTTAAATGAATTGTTAGTGATACATAGCAATACTTGGAACCATTTAACTTTGTTGACACGCAAAATTGAATTGTTTGAAATGGAAGTGTTTGATCATTTAATTGTGACTGATATTTAATTGAATTGTTAGTGATACATAGCAATACTTGAAAGCATTAAACTTCGTAAACAAATGATTATTAGCAAATAGAACTATTTGTATTAGATAGAAATGAGTAAAACTATTTAACTGCGTGAAAAAAATGAGCTCAGGCTTGTTTAGAATTGTTATCTATCAAATTTGTTTAGAAAGCATTTAATATATTTGTATAAGGATTTGGCATTAAATAACCTACAATGGTCGTCGATATGCCATAAAACCAAATCCAAACAAATCAATTTTTATGTTTTTTCTACAGACATCGTTTTGTAATATATCTTTTTAATTTACAAATTGCATTATCTGTTTTTTTTATGTCACCAGAATAATAGAAATAGAATATATACATATATATATATATATATATATATAAATTAAATCGCGAGTCGGGACTATCCTGCTACAGTTTCGCTGTCGGTGCTAGATACTCTGAGGAGCCGGTTTAGGCGAAACTGTAGTTGGATACTCCCGACTCGCGATTTAATTTCTGTAATTAGCTCTACTTTGTATTGAGCACTATTTATAATAGTAGCATTGCAGCATTTTACGGTAGGTTTTTGTTCTTTTCACCAACTGACTGCATATCTCTTGATTTTTTTCAACTGGTGTGACGAAGTTGGTCTTTTCTTTTTTTTCCCGAAAATTTTTTTTCTTTTCCCCCGGGCAGTGATCCGAGATATTGTTATCTCCAAATTCTGGTGGTTTTTTTTCCTGGTAACTGTGAATGCTGGTAGATAGTAAGTTATTAAATACATACATACATACATATATATATATATATATATATAAATTTTTCCGTGATTAATTCACTATATATATATATATATATATATATATAGTGAATTAATCACGGAAAAAATTTTATCGTTCAAGAAGTTCAATATTTCAGTTTGTATGAAGATATCAACAGCCATGTCCATTCTTGTTCTTCAGAGAGGCCACACTGATTCATTTTAATGGCACGTCAAACCATATAGGTTTATTTTATGCCAAGAGGTTAGAGAATCGCATTCATCGTATTTTCATATTTATATTTTTGTGTTGTCATTTCTTCAGTTTGTTTGTTTTTTCTTGCATGCGGTTATATCGAATACGAATATTTTTTAAACAGATCTATCTGACCCATAGAATGAACCCACTCCTATTCATATAGTATACTTGGGAGTAATGGCAATGAAGGTGTGCTCTACACTTCCCAAAACTGGATCCTCACTATCCGATGCTGTTCAGTGTCCTACCCAGAAAATCCCTTGTTTTGGCGGGTCAGCGTATTCTAAGCGCCACCGATAGGGCTACATTATCTAGAGATTGGTCGAAAACGCTTATATATATATATATATATATATATATATATATATATATATATATATATATATATCCTTTGAATATATAGAATAAATATCTATGAGCAAATATTTAAGAACAAATAAAAACCTTACAGAAGCACTCGTGCACATGGGAACAAATATCTCTTATGATGTATAGACGAAGTTTAGACTAGTCTAGAACAATTTTTAATACTTTTTGATAAGTATTTCT
>CAUZXS010001010.1:32500-38876 GCA_963585895.1 Sepioteuthis lessoniana | reverse complement strand
CCCAAAAAACAAGCAAACAAACAAACAAACAAACAAAAAACATGTACTACACTCTGGTGAAATCACATAAAAATAACGTAGGGAATCTCCGTTGTGTAATGATTAACTCGCTGGATCACTCCCTAGAAGGAAGCGAATTCGAACTCCCATCCCGCTATCATGTTTATTTTTGGACAAATACCCTTACGAAAAGTAAGAACCCCTTTATCCTCCCCAAGTTAACAGAATCACTGCCGTCCTTCTACAAGGATAGCTTTGGAATTGAATAACCACGAAGGTTGATGTGCTATGAAGCAAAAAGCCGAAACTAAAATTAAAAAAGTTACTGAATGAATTCATGAAAGTGTCACTGCAAAAAAGAAAAAAAGCGGCAGTGGCACCAACAAAGCTTTTATTAGATCATGACCTTGATGCCAGCCATAGTTTCGGAGCTGAAACATCATTACAACTAATGGTGTCCCAGAGGTAACTAACCATACCACCAGGCTTTGTTGGTTTTACGTTACAGTGAGGAAATACCATATCTATGCAACAACAGATTCTGTCTGGTTTTGGAACCTCTTGACATATTTCCGGTTTTCTGCGGATGGTCCTTACAAAAATTGAATTATTTTGTCGAAAGTGACTTATCCAGTTCTTTTTCTTCTTGTTTTTATATACTTGAAATTTCTTAACGAAATACAACCCCCCCACGAAGAAAAAATCCACCCCCTAAAAACAAAAAAAAAAAAACAAAAAATAAAAAAAGCAAACAAAAAGTAAGAACACCACCACTAAACAATCTGATGGTTAGGCTCCAGTAATGCTGGCGCTTTAGGGATTGATATATATATATATATATATATATATTAATCAATGATTAGTATATATATATATATATATATATATATATATATATATCAATGATTATATATATATATATATATACTTTAGGTATGCCGAGCGGCAATAACGATTCTCTATAGAAACACTAAAGTAAAAGTACGATCACCAGATGGAGACACAGAATACTTCGACATTGTAGCAGGAGTACTACAAGGGGACACGCTGGCTCCGTATCTCTTTATCATTTGTCTAGACTACGTACTTAGAACATCGATTGACAAAATCAAAGAGAATGGCTTCGAACTGACGAAGAAAGAAGCAGAAGATATCCCACAACAACAATTACCGACGCCGACTACGCCGATGACATAGCGATACTGGCAAATACACCTGACCAAGCCGAAACACTTCTGCATAGCCTGGAACGAGCAGCAGCAAGCATAGGCCTCCATGTTAATGCACACAAAACGGAATATATGTGCTATAACCAAACGGGGGACATCTCCACTCTAGAAGGAACCCCTCTTAAACTAGTAGACAAATTCACGTACCTAGGAAGCAGCGTCGAATCAACCGAAAAGGACATCGAAACGAGGTTAACGAAAGCATGGACAGCTATCAATAGGCTATCGACTATATGGAAATCAGACCTAACCGATAAAATGAAACGCAGTTTCTTCCAGGCAGCGGTCACATCGATACTGCTATATGGATGCACTACATGGACGCTAACAAAACGGCTCGAGAAGAAACTAGATGGCAATTACACAAGAATGCTGCGTGCAATCCTCAACAAGACCTGGCAGCGGCACCCCACAAGACACCAACTGTACGGCCACCTGCCCCCTATCACGAAATCTATTCAAGTTAGGAGAACCAGACATGCAGGACATTGCTGGAGAAGCAGAGATGAACTCATAAGAGATGTACTCTTATGGATCCCCACACACGGCCGCGCAAAAGCAGGACGACCAGCACGAACGTACATTCAGCAGCTGTGTGAGGATACAGGATGTTGTCCTGAAGACCTGCTGGGGCGATGAACGATAGGGAGGAGTGGCGAGAGAGGGTCAGGGATATCCGTGCTGCCAGCACGATATGATGATGATGATGATATATATACTAATCATTGATTAATATATATATATATATATATATATGCATGCTTGCCCGTGATTTAATGGTTATCGTTGTAGGAAATGGACACGGCGACACGAGTTCAAATCCTGGACGAGATTGATCGCATTTCACATAGTAGTAATACCCTTGGTATGAATCCAATTATTCTCCCTCCAGCTATGGGTAAATAGTAGGGCATACTGTTTTCTTCAGCCTTGGTGAGGCAACTAGTCTAGGAGAAGGAAAAGTCTGAATTCAAACCTGTTAAACTCCGTTTAAAAATTCACCTTGTGTCATATCCTGCCGGGTGGAGGGGTTGGTAAATATGTATATCTATCTATCTATCTATCTATCTATATATATCTATATATACTAATCCTAGATTAATATATACTAATTAAAAGAAACTAAGAACTTTACTCGCTTTTTAATAACCTCTTTTGGGTAATATCTATCTATCTATCTATCTATCTATCTCCCCTCCCACTACCATGTGTCTATTCAATTTTTTTATCCAAAATGATCTGAAGAAGTCCTGTTACTTTTTTCGTCTTTTTGAAAACCTCAAAAATGCGTAACAGGATTGAAATAAATTTATAATCCTATGTGACCGGTTTCGTTGTTTTTCTTAAAGTATATATATATATATATATATGCAAATTTCATTAAACATAATAGACATTTTATGCCTACATATTCTCTTTTGGATCCGTTCGAATTCCCGTATTACTTTTATCGTATTCGGGGGGAATTGATTTAGGTATTGTCCATAGTTGTATGTATCCCTAGTACTTTCTGCCCGACTTTGGGCCATCATCAGGGGAGAATCTGTTACAAAAGTGATGTAACTTTTGTTTTAGCAAAATTCTCACCGACAACACAACAATACTCGAACATCAAAATAATAAACAAAAACTTCAGATTCTCGAAGCACTATATATTAGAAACCTGCAACCAGCACTTAATAGAATTAATTTTCAAACCAGTGCTAACGTACTTAAATGTCTTTAGCTACTGGCACTATTTACAGAATTACATTTAAAAGCAAGCGCCATAATCTCCAACAGCAAAGACGTCCTTACACAGTAGTAATTTGCTAAAACAAAAGTTACATCACTTTTGTAATAGATCCTCCCCTGGTGATGGCCCAAAGTTGGGCAGAAAGTACTAGGGATACATACAATTATGGACAATACCTAAATCAATTCCCCCCGAATACGATAAAAGTAATACGGGAATTCGAACGGATCCAGAAGAAAATATGTAGGCATAAAATGTCTATTATGTTTAATGAAATTTGCATTAACGAAGAAATGCTGCCTAAATATACATATATATATATATATATATATATATAAGGATATATTTGGTTAGTATAGACGGATTAGTACATATTGATATATAATATCTATGTATATATGTAAGTATATATCTAATTCATCATCAAGTCGCACAGGTGGCACGAATTTCTCAGACTCTCTCTCGCCATTAGTCCTTATCATCCTTCACTCTCGGCTTGTGCCACATTCTTACGCTGATGGGACGTAGGATAAATAATCAGAGAGACAAACACAAATTTCAAGACCGAAAGTATAAAAATTAAAAATTTCGAGTTCGATACTTCTAGACTAAATCCTGTGTCCGTACAGAGCTGTTGTAGGCAAGTTCTAGTTGATCGGCCAACACTGATACGTCCGCGTGCAGGGGTCCATAGGAAAACGAAACATATAAGTTTGTACTTGCTTCTCCAGCTGTGTCCCGCATGTCTTGTTCATTTTATTCGGCTGGTTTTAGAGATGGAATATAAATGGCCATACAGCTGCCGTTTTGTGGGGTGCTGCTTCCAGGATTTGTTCAGTATAGCTTGTAGCATTCTTGTGCAGTTCTCGTTTACCTTTTTTTCCATAAGCTTTGTCTGCATCCATGTAGTGCATCCATATTGTAGAATTGATACTTCCACTACTTGGAAGAAACTGCGTTTTATTTTCCATATGATCAATAACCCATAGATAACAGATTACCATGGCTCTGATTCAAACCATATTCAATTAGTATATATTATTTAGTATATGTTAATATATAATTTATATATATATGCGAGGTACATACGATAGGTTTCCAGACTTTTTTCGTATGGGCATTTAAAATTGAAAAGTCAGCATGCTATTGCAATACATCTTATTAGATGACTGACCAATTTTTATGATTTCAGGTTCAAAGGAACAGCTACAGCAGCAATTGGATTACACCCTACTAAAACCTGATTGTCACAGCTGGTGAATTTCAAAAATGCAATCTGGACGTGAAGACACATTAGAAGAATGATATGCAATAAAATTGTTTTAAACTTGGAAAAAATGCCACAGGAACGTATGGAATGCTTCAGACCGCTTTTGGAGCATCTTGCATGAATCGAGCATCAGTTTTTGAGTGGCATAAGAGATTCAAGGAAGCCAGGGAGTCTGTGAGGGATGATGAGAAGTGTGGGAGGAGTAAGAAAGTCAATAGACCAGAGTTGATTGGCCAAAGTGTTAGGGTTAGGGTTACTATGTTGAGGTTTTAAGGGAGTTCAGGAAGAGATTCCGTCGGAAGAGGCCAGAACTCTTCAAATCGTGTCCGTGGCATTTCCAGCAGGACAATGCACCAGTCTACAACTCCATCCTTGTCACAGACTATTTGACCAAGTTGGGCATCAAGACAGTTCGTCAGCCTCCCTATAGTCCAGACCTTGCTCCCTGTGACTTTTGGTTATTCCTTAAGCTCAGAGTCTGTCGTTATGAGAGAATTGAGGAGATGAAAGAGGCTGTGACGAAGGTCATTGACACGCTCACACAAGAGAACTTGTATGGGGCTTTTGAGAAGTTGTTGGAACGGTACAACAAGTGCATTGCAGTCGTGTGTACTATCAATAAAAGTGCCCATACGAGAAAAGTCTGGAAACTTATCGTATGCAAATCGTATATATATGCATGTATGTATAAGGATTATTTAATTAGTGTATATTGATTTGCTCATATCAATAAAATTTGAAGTCAACAGATAATTCAAACGTTGAATTTTGTTTTCAACAAAGTATCTCTGTAAAAAAAAGTATGAAATTTGTATTCTTAGAGGATGTTCATTTTATTTTGTGTTTTCTGTTTGGCAATAAAAAAGCTGATGACACAAAAGACACAAAAGAGTTTTTATTTAATTGCTGAACATTCTGGTTTCCAACCTAGTCGGCTGCGGCTGTTGAATACACCGACTATATCTCTGCAGAGGAGTGAGCCCCCACCTCTAACGAGTGTCCTGGATATGGCCCTAAACTGCATCTGCCGGTGAGGCTCCAATCCTGGAGTTTTGAGGAATTTGGAATACTTCTTCATTGCCATTGCTCCCAGTTCCACTTTTGACTCGGTGTGGTAGCACCTGATAAGGTCCTATCGTTGGGTAAAAAAAAAAAAAATCTGCTCATTTATCTGTGTATAAATAAATGTCTAATTGAATTGTTAGAGATACATAGCAATAGTTGTAACCATTTAACTATGTGCAAACAAATGATTGTTAGTAAATAAAATTATTTGTGTTTGATAGAAATATTTGAAATCATTTACCTGTGTGCGAAAAAATCAGCTCAGGCTTATTTAAAAATATTATCTACAAAATTTGATTACAAATCATATTTGATATATATACATAAAGAGGATTTGGCATTAAATAACCCAAAATGGTTGATATGTCATAATGTAACATATTGACCCCGGCCAAGCTGTCAAAATAGGAAATGCACCTGTGTAAATAACAGGTGCATCCGGTCGAGGAATATCAGGATATAACCTTGACCGTGGACGGGTTGAATGAGTGCGATTTGTGATGTCCACAAGAAGAAAGTGGGTGTCGAACTATTACATAACTCGGTGTACAGGAAGTTCAATCAGTTGGAGAGAAGATACTGGAATGAGGAACATGTCCCAGAGAGGCTGGGCCCCCAGGCCCCCGGTTGAGCAGCCCAGGGGAACGGGAACGAAACGCTGTTATGGCCATAAGAGTGGGGGTCAATATGTTGCAGTTCTGTTCAGTCTCCAACTCACCTCTCACACAGTAAAATCTTTAGTAACCCTTTCGAACCCTTTCAAATAAAGTAAGTGGTATATTTTTCTAAAGAACTGTGTCGCTCGTCTTTATTGTGTCGTTGTTGTGATTCTGCATGCATCTGTATATGTGTATGTATAGTTATTCATGGCTATACAACAATAAAACCAACCAAACCAAATCCTATATATCAAATATGTATGTATTAAGAAGGTTTGGCATTAAATAACCTACAATGGTCGATATGCCATAAAACCCAACTAAACCAAATCCTATATATCTGATATATATCTATAAAGAGGATTTGGCATTAAATAACCTACAATGGTTGATATGCCGTAAAACCCAACTAAACCAA
>CAUZXS010001010.1:5000-27500 GCA_963585895.1 Sepioteuthis lessoniana | reverse complement strand
AAATATCAAAACTAGGGTGGTCTTTTGAAAATAACAAAAAAACCCCAAAACATAAAAAAATAGCCACAAAAAAACCCCAAACAAAAACAAACAAACAAACAAAACCTAGGACAAAACAAAAAGAAATTTGCATGTATATCTGTATGGGTAAGACAAGTGTCGTTATATTACCATGAACGATTGAATCGTTTTCTAAAAGACCCCTGCCAAAAAGACTGCCATGGCTCACAGTTTCAAATTATTTTTGGGATCTTATGTTGATCTATGTGTTTTGATTTCACAGGGTTTTTTGCTATTGTGAAAAGTTTGATTCAAGAAGTAAAAGGATATATATATATATATATATAGGGAATAAATCTATAATCCTATGTGACCGGTTTCGTTGTTTTTCTTAAAGAATATATATATATATGTATATATATATATATATATATATATATATATATATATATATATATATACTAGGGCCTTCAATAAGTCTCCAGACTTTTTTGTATAGGCATTTAGATTTGTACAAGCTTTTAAAATTCTCATAGACTCTTGAAAATTCAGTATGTTATTGGTATACATCTTATGAGATGACTGACCTATTTTGATGATTTCAGGTCCAAAGGAACAGCTACAGCAGCAATTGGAATACACCATACTGGTGAATTTCAAAAATGCAATCTGGACGTGAGGACACTTTAGAAGAACGATATGCAATAAAATTTTGTTTTAAACTTGGAAAAAATGCCACAGAAACGTATGGAATGCTTCAGACTACTTTTCGACAATCTTGCATGAATCGAGCATCAGTTTTTGAGTGGCATGAGATTCAAGGAAGGTAGGAAGGGATGATGAAAGGTGTAGGAGGAGTAAAGAAGTCAAGAATTAGGTTCCCACTAGACAGATAATCAAGAAGGAATACTATTTTCTGAGACTAATTAATTTTACCATTAAGCTTTATTGAAACCACGGGGGTCGTTTGTTCTGATTCCGGGTACAAGTGTAAAATATTCCTGTATATTACTCGCCTTCAGTGAGGATTGAACCTGCAACCTTCAGATGATTGTCTTCTTAGAAGCTCAGGGAACCAACGCCTATAACCGTTACGCCATGTGTCCTGCTGGACAATTCAGAGTGAATTTTTGGGTATTATAAACTTAATGTTCTTACTTTAGCTAGAATTACGACTATTATGTATGATTTTTTTACCTGTGCTCATATTCAGATTTCAGTTTGTTTTTTTAAATTTTGAATTTTTTTTTTATCTAGCCTTCTTGATTATCGGTTCCCATATTGTATTCAACTCTATACTTTGTCTACTCAGCAGGTCATTGTAGCCCAACATATGTGCTGATTCTTTAAAGCGTCTAATCCTCCAATGTTCAGCTCTATCAATTATTTCAATTTCATCTCATAAGAGCAGTTGGTTTCTTTTTTCCTTCCATGCATGGTCCGCCATACCCGACTTTTCAATCTACCCTCGTACTATTGCTTTCCGATGTTCTTCTAGCCTTACTTTTAGTAAAAAAAAAAAAAAAAAAAGAAAAGGAATACTATGTTGAGGTTTTAAGGGAGTTCAGAAAGAGATTACTTGGGAAGAGGCAAGCACTCTTCAAATCGTGTCAGTGGCATTTCCACCAGGACAATGCACCAGTCCACAACTCCATCCTTGTCACAGACTATTTGACCAAGATGGACATTCAAGACAGTTCGTCAGCCTCCCTATAGTCCAGAGCTTGCTCCCTGTGACTTTTGGTTATTCCCTAAGCTCACAGGCTGTCTTTCTGAGACAATTGAGATGAAAGAGGCTGTGACGAAGGTCACTGGACCGCTCACACAAAAGGACTTCGATGGGACCCTTGAGAAGTTGTTGGAACGGTACAACAAGTGCATTGCAGCCGAAGGAGATTACTTGGAAGGGGACTAGAGTTTCATGTGTGTACTATCAATAAAAGTGCCCATACCAAAAAAGTGTCGAAACTTGTGTTGTCCTTATATATGCGTTGGACAAAATAATAGTACCAAAATTTTCAAACTTCAACCGTTAATTATTTTTATATTTTTTGATTTGTGATTAATTTTTCTAGTCTTATTTTACAAAAATTAATTCATTAAAATTGAAGATCTATCAGACTTTAAAAGAGGTCAAATTGTCGGTGTTCGTATGGCAGGGACTAGTGTAATAAAAACCACAGAATTATTTGGTGTAGCAAGGAGTACTGTCTCGAAAGTAATTACAGCATTTGAGAAAGAAGGAAAAACCTCCTCACTGAAGCAAAACGCTGGAAGATTTTCTTCCAGCGTTTTGCTGTCTGATAGGACCATCAGACACTTACGCGAATTGTTTGGAACGATCAAAAATACAGTTCCTAAAATTACAGCAGAGCTTAATGACCATCTCGAGAACCCATCTGCCTCAATACACATATATTTATATTCATCGTACTAGAGGGAGAGAGAAAGAGAGAGAAAGAGGGAGAGATATATGTTAGCCATCTGTTATAGAGAGACGTGCCCGTGGTGTAATGGTTATCGTCGTAGGAAATGGACTCGGCGACACGAGTTCAAATCTTCGACAAGACTGCATTTCACATAGCACTAATACCCTAGGGAAAGGTATGAATCCAATTATTTCCCCTCCAGCTATGGGTAAATAGTAGAGCAGACTGAGTTCTTCAGCCTTGGTAAGGCAACTAGTCAAGGAGAAGGAAAACACTGAATTCAAACCTGTTGAACTCCGTTTAAAAAATTGACCTTGTGTCATATCCTGCCCGAGTGGAGGGGTTGGTAAATATGGTTATAAAGAGACCTATAGAAGGGAACAAATAAATAGAACGATCGATAGACGAATCAATAAGATCAGGAGAGAGATAGATAGAGAGAGAGAGAGATAGAGAGAGAGATAAAGTAGGTAAAGACTAAGATAGATAAATAGATAGATAGATATGAATACATGAATGAATGAATAGATAGATAGATAGATAGATAGATATGAATACATGAATGAATAGATAGATATATAGATAGATAGATAGATAGATACATTTGAATAGACCGAGATAGATAGATAGATAGATATATAGATAGATAGATATGAATACATGAATGAATGAATAGATAGATAGATAGATACATTTAAATAGACCGAGATAGATAGATTGATAGATAGATAGATATGAATACATGAATGAATGAATGAATAGATAGATAGATAGATAGATTTGAATAGACGTAGATAGATAGATAGATATATATGAATACATGAATGAATGAATAGATAGATAGATAGATAGATTTGAATAGACCGAGATCGATAGATAGATAGATAGATATGAATACATGAATGAATGAATAGATAGATAGATAGATAGATAGATAGATTTGAATAGACCGAGATAGATAGATAGATAGATAAAACAGAAACAAAGAGATGGTTAGATTGATGAGGATAGGTTCAGATAGGTATATAGGTAAGTAGAAACAGACTGATATATATATATATACAAAGAAAGAAAGAGTCTGAGAGAGCTGCACAAAGCCGGATTTCACAGGAGGGCTGTAATCAGAAAACCATATTAAAATAAATTTGTTTGAAATTTCCATGTTACCAGCATTTTGTTCAGTCCCTGTATATATATCATCATCATCATCATATCGCGCTGGTAGCACGGATATCCCTGACCCTCTCTCGCCACTCCTCCCTATCGTGCATCGCCCTAGGTAGGTCTTCAGGACAACATCCCGTATCCTCACATAGCTGCTGAATGTATGTTCGTGCTGGTCGTCCTGCTTTTGCACGGCCATGTGTGGGGGTCCATAAGAGTACATCACTTATGAGTTCGTCCCTGCTTCTCCAGCAGTGTCCTGCATGTCTGGCTCGTCTTACTTGAATAGTTTTCGTGATAGGGGGTAGGTGGCAGTACAGTTGGTGTCTTGTGGGGTGTTGCCATCAGGACTTGTTTAAGATTGCACGTAGCATTCTTGTGTAATTGCCGTCTAGCTTCTTCTCCAGCCGTTTTGTTAGCGTCCATGTAGTGCAGCCATATAGCAGTATCGATGTGACCGCTGCCTGGAAGAAACTGCGTTTCATTTTATCGGTTAGGTCTGATTTCCAAATAATCGATAACCTATTGATAGCTGTCCATGCTTTCGCTAACCTCGTTTCGATGTCCTTTTCGATTGATTCGATACAATAAAAAATAAAGTTGGCGACCGTAGTCGAGAGCGACCAGAAGGCTCCCTTTTCAATAGCTACTACACCGAGGTGCAAGGGAGGGCGCCACTCCTTTCCCTGAATTACTCCACTTTACCCTTGATACGTACGTTATATTGCTGAGTGTTAAGCAAGGAGGTATCAAGTACCATTTTAAACGTCTTTGGTATGACGCCACCTGAGATTGAACCCAGGTCTCCTGAACCATTGGCGAACACTCTACCCACTAGGGCATTCCAGTAATTTACAGCTGACCAAAATATATATATATATATATCAAAGATAATGTGTCAAAAGACCGTCAATTGCATAGCTACACATCTGTTCCTTAAGAAAAAGGCGCGAATACTGACGTAATAAGAAGGAGGAAATAGATTCATTCGTGCGTTTGGACGAACCTAATGTGGCTGTAACTCAAAGCGTTACTGGCGTAAAACTGATTTTTTGTTCATTCTTTAATTAATTAAATAATGTAATCTTTTTCTTTGTTTCATGGTATATAAAGCTTCAATAAAAATGTTTTCCGTCTTATCTGCTTATTTACAGAAATAAATAAATAAGACAACAACCACTCAATGTGATAATTTCATATTTTTCTCAGGGCCTCAGATTGTTTACTGTTCCTGTACATCTAAATACAGAGCAGAATCACCGTTGCTTAACTTACGCAGAAACACACACACACACACACGCACACACACACACACACACACACACACACACACACACACACACACACACACACACACACATACACCCACCCACACACACACACACACATATATATATATGTCCAATATATATATATATATATGTCCAATATATATATATATATATATGAATAGATGAATTTGATTAAAATCGATAGACAGGTCTAAAATGATCACACACACACACATACACACACACACACACACACATATATATATATATCGATTGGTTTGTTTTGGTTTTATGGCATATCCACCATTTTCGGTTATTTAATGCCAAATCCATTTGTATACATAAAACAGTTCTATTTCAAACAGTTCATTTTAGTATAAGTACGCAGTTTAAATGTCCAAACAGTTCTATTTCAAATATTTCAGTTTAACCTAAGTACCAAGTGAAAAATAGCTCTATTCCTAAGAATTCAATTTAGCATAAGTATACAGTTTAATTCTATTTGACCCATAGATAGGACCCTATCAGGTGCGACCACTCCGGGCCTGAGTGGAGCTCGGAGCAGTGGTAATAAAGGTTGATTAACACTAACTCTGGTCCTATGGGGTGGATTGGGATTCTTGGATCGGGTAACTTGGATTTCTTGGATTGAGTATCTTGGATTTCTTGGATTGGATATATTGGATTGAATATATTGTATGTCTTGTATTAAGGTATCTTGGATTTCTTGGATTGGGCATCTTGGATTGGGTATCTTAGATTTCTTGTATTTCGTATCTTGAATTGGGTATCATGGATTTATTAGATTGGATAACTTGGATTTCTTGGATTGGGTAACTTGGATATTAATATCGAAAATCCCCAGAAAAATTTATCATTTTTTGGGGCAGCTTCTGGTTTATGCCAATACCATTTGTTTGTGTAGTCATATTTTAATCTCTTGCATTATTCCAAATGGATCACTTTTCAAGCCCAGTCGTGCATACTCTTGCATTCCTTTTGTGTCAGTTTGCTGCATTCACTTTTTAAGTGATTAATCGTTTCATTCCCGTTTCATCGTTACCTACACTTGTTATTTTTCTGTATCTATGTGTAACATATTGACCTCCGACCCGGCCGAGCTGTCAAATAAGAAATGCACCTGTGTAAATAACAGGTGAATCCTGTTGAATATATCAGGGGATAACCTTGACTATTGACAGATTGAGTCAGGTGCAGATGCGACGCTCACTGAAGCAGGTGGGTGTCAAACAATTATATAACCCGGTGCAACAGGAAGTCAGTTCGTTGGAGATCAGAGTTTGGAATCAGTTGTTGCAGTTCGAGGAGTGAGAACCAGGTCCCAGCAGAAGCTGGGGCTTCAGGGCCCCCGGTTGAGCAACCCAGGAGAACAAGAAAGAAGTGCTGTTATAGCCAGAAGAGCTGGGGGTCAATATGTTGCAGCTTTGTTCAGTCTCCAACTCACCTCTCACACATAATCCTTTCGTAACCCTTTCGTACTATTTCGAATAAAGTGTGAGAGTTTTTTTTTTCTAAAGAACTTTGTTTCGTTCGTCATTATTGTGTTGACTATGTTTCTGCATGCATAGGAGTATGTTACATATGTCATCTCTCGGATATAAGGGCTTGTGTACTTTCATCAATTTCCTTATTCTTTGGTCCATTTGTCTGAGTTTCTTCCTAGTCCATTATAAGAATGGTCGAGTGTATCTTACAAGGGAGACTACTCTGGTGTTTATTCCTTTTATAAGATTCTTACGGCAGAGTTCGGATTCAAAAAGACTTATCGATCATCTGAGGAACTCTTTTCTTTTTTTTTCTTTCATCTTTGCTGGTTGCATTTGTTTGTGTCCACTAACAACTTTCCCAAGTAATTGTAAGTAAGTAAAGTTGTCTCCCTTGAGTCGAAGGCGACCAGAACTCTCCTTTTTCAATAGCTTCTATACCGAGGTGTACGGAAGGGCGCCACTCCATTCCTTGGATTGCTCCATTTTACCCTTGATACGTACCTTATATTGATGAGTGTTAAGCAAGGAGGTATCAAGTACCATTTTAAAAGTGTTTGGTGTGACGCGACCTAGGATTGAACCCAGGTCTCCCGGACCATTGGCGAACACTCTACCTACTTGGCCAATGAACCGGTTTTTTATTTTTCTCCGAGCGTTCTCATTGTTTCTTGACTTGGCAGTTATATTTTTTTCATTATCTGTCTTACTCCTCGATTCGTTGCACATTTTCTATGTCAAATTCTATTTATATATCATCATCATCATGTCGTGCCGCTAGCACGGATATCCCTGACCCTCTCTTGCTACTTCTCCCTATCGTTCATTGCCTCCGGCGGGTCTTCAGGGTTACATCCCGTATCCTCACATAGCTGCTGTATGTATGTTCGAGCTGATCGTCTTGCTTTTGCTCGGCCATATATGAGGGTCCATAGGAGTACATCACTTATGTGCTCGTCAGTGCTTCTCTAGCAGTGTCCTGCATGTCTGATTTGTCTAACTTAGATAGTTTTTGTAACGGGAGGCAGGTGGCCGTATAGTTGGTGCCTTGTGGGGTGTTGCCGCCAGTACTTGTTCAATATTGCTGGCAACATTCTTGTGTAATTGCCGTCTAGCTTCTTCTCCAGCCGTTTAGATAGCGTCCAAGTAGTGCATCCATACAGCAGTATCGATACGACCGCTGCCTGGAAGAAACTGCGTTTCATTTTATCGGTCTGGTCTGATTTTCATATGATCAATAGCTTATCGATAGCTGTCCATGCCTTCGTTAGCCGTGTGTCGATGTCTTTTTCAGTTGATGAGACACCGTTTCCTTCGGTGAATTTGTCTACTAATTTCAGAGAGTTTCCGTCTAGTGTGCTAATGTCACCTGTTTGATTATAGCACATATGTTCAGTTTTGTGTGCATTGACATGGAGGCCAATGCAAGCGGCGGCTCGTTCCAAACTATGCAGTAGTGTCTAGTTGTTTGCATCAAAGCTTCAAGTTCCTTTTCATTTTTACAAATAGCTTGATGCCGTTCATTTACGCAAGATGATTAACCTTTTTTTTATTATAATTATTATTATTAATGTTACTCATTGAGAGTTTTTCACGTCAGCGTTAACTGATGGCCTTTCACTGGAGCTTGAGTCTCCTCAACTCTCCCAGGACTCTTCTCAGTATCATGGCCGATCTCAACAATGCTGTAGTTTGGATGGTCTCCACTCGTCCCTTTATTTTCAAGTCCTCTAGTCCTTTTACCAATCCTTTGGTGATTGTACTAAGAGTACCAATTACAATTGGTATTACCGTCATTTTTATGTTCCACTTTTTAAAAAATTTCCTAGCAAAGTTTTGGTACTTATTCTTCTTTTCGCTTTCTTTTAATTTTACTTTGTGGTCAGCTGAGACAGCAAAGTTCACAATTCTGTATGTTCTCTTTTTTTGTTGTTGTTGATAATTAAAAGATCTGGTCGTCTGGCTGAGATTAGGTGATCTGTTTGTATGTCAAAATTCCCGAGAGGTTTGTTTGTCTCATTCTCCAGGGTAGATTCTGAGTTGAGCATATACTATTTAATTGTTTGGTCAAATTTCAATTCCTTGCACTGTTCCCAGTGGATTACCTTGCCCACCCAGTCGTGTCTAGTCTTATACTCTTTCTGTGCTAATTTGTTGCATTCGCTTAATGTGTGATTGATCGCTTCGTCTCTATCAGCATATAACCTACATCAGCTGTTTTGTTGCGTCTTATCTATTCTTGCTTTGACATTGTTGGTCCTTATGGCGTTGTTTTGTGCTGTTTATTATTATTATTATTATTATTATTATTATTTCTTGCGAATTTTTCACACCAGCGTTAGTTGATGGTTTTTCACTGGAGTCTGAGTGATCGCAAGTTTCCTCTAGTCTCCAGGACTCTTCTCTGTAATCTGGCCGATCTTTGCAATGCTGAGGTTTTGATAGTTCTTCGATTTCCAAATCTTCCAGTCCCCTTGCCCAGCCTTTAGGGACCGTTCCGAGTGCACAATTTATAATTGGTATAACCGTTACTTTTATGTTCCTTGCCCAGTTGGCTGGGGCTGTAGAATATACTGACTGCACCTTTGCAGAGGGGCTAGACTCCACCCCAACGGGTGTCTTGGATATGACTCTAAACAATCTGTTGGTGAGATTCCAATGATGCAGGAGCTTTGGGGAATGCGGAGCACCACTTTATTGCCATCGCTCCGGAGTGGTAGCACTTGATAGGGCCCTATTTATGAGTTAAATAGAACTAAATTGTGTACTTATGCTAAACTGAATTGTTTGAATTAGAACTGTTTGACTAAACTGAATAGCTTGAAATAGAAATGTTTTTGACAATTAAACTATGTACTCATGTTAAACTGAATTGTTTGAAATAGAACCAATTATTTGTATAAAAATGGATAACTTACAAGGGTTGATATGCCATAAAATCCAACCAACCAACCAACCAACCAACCAATTTTTATGTTCCATAACATTTTTATTCGACTGTCAAGATCTAAGTACTTATTTCTCTTTTTGTTTTCTCTGATTTTCACTCTGTGGTCTGCCGGGGCGGAAAAGGCCACTATTCGGCAGGTTTTCCCTATTTTTTTCATTTATCAATAGGGCTGGTCGTCTGGCCGGGAGAAGTTGATCCGTTTGTATCTCAAAATCCCAGAGAATTTTCAGCATCTCATTTCCCTGGACAGATTCTGGTTTGAGCATATATCATTTGTTAGTATGGTTAAATTTCAGTAGCTTATCCAATTCCCAGTGGATCTTCTTCCCGACTCAGTCTTGTCTAATTTTGTACTCCTTCTGTGCAAGTTTGTTGCATTCGCTTATTTTATAGTGAATCGTTTTGCCTCTTTTTCCCCACATTGCCTACATTTGTTATTCTGTTGTGTATCATATTTACCAACCCCTCCGCTCGGGCAGGATATGACACAAGGTCATTTTTTAAGCGGAGTTTAACAGGTTTGAATTCAGAGTTTTCCTTCTCCTAGACTAGTTGCCTCACCAAGGCTGAAGAACCTAGTCTGCCCTACTATTTACCCCTAGCTGGAAGGAGAGAATAATTGGATTCATACCTTTCCCAAGGGTATTAGTGCTATGTGAAATGCAATCAGTCATGTCCAGGATTTGAACTCGTATCGCCGTGTCCATATCCTGCGACGATAACCATTACACCTGTTGTATATTATCCATTTCTATTAAACATATTTGATCATAATGGCGTTATTATCTTTTCTACCCCTTTTCCATTTTTTCCCACCAGCGTTAGTTGATGATTTTTCACTGGGGTTTGAGTCTCATCAACTCTCCTCAATTTTCCTGAACTCTTCTCGGTATTCTGGCCGATCTTAACAATGCAGTAGATTTGATGGTCTCCTCTCGTCCTCTTATTTTCAAGTCCTCCAGTCATTGTACAAATCCTTTGGTGACTATACCGGGCGCTCTCATTACAACTGGTATCACCGTCACTTTCATGTTCCATAGTTTTTTCCGTTCTCCAGAAAGGTCTTAGTATTTATCTCCTTTTTAGTTTTCTTTCAGTTTTACCCCGTGATTAACTGGAACAGCAAATTCACTATTCGGTAGGTTTTCTTTTTCTTGATGACTATCACTAGCCGAGATTAGATGATCCGTTTGTATCTCAAAATGGCAGAGAATTTTGTGCATCACATTTTCTAGGATAGATTCTGGGTTGTGCATATACAATTTGTTTGTATGGTCAAATTTAAAGTTCTTGCACAATTCCCGTTGGATCACCTTGCTTTCCCAGTCGTGTCTAGTTCTTTACTTTTTTGAGCTAATTGGCAGCATTCACTTATCATAATATTGATCTTTTCGACTCCATCACCACATAACCTACATCTACTATTTTGTCGCGTCTTGTCTATTCTTGCTTTGATATCATTATCCTGTCTAGCCACTAGCACGGATATCCCTGACCCGTTCTCGCGACTTCTCCCTATTGTTCATCACCTCTGACAGGTCTTCTGGGCCACATCCCGTATCCTCGCATAGCTGCTGTATGTATGTTCGAGCTGATCGTCTTGCTTTTGCTCGGCCATATATGAGGGTCCATAGGAGTACATCACTTATGAGCTCGTCCCTGCTTCTCCAGCAGTATCCTGCATGTCTGGTTCGTCTAACTTGGATAGTTTTCGTGATGGGAGGAAGGTGGCCGTATAGTTGGTGCCTTGTGGGGTGTTGCCGCCAGTACTTGTTCAATATTGCTCGCAACATTCTTGTGTAATTGCTGTCTAGCTTCTTCTCCAGCCGTTTAGTTAGCGTCCAAGTAGTGCATCCATACAGCAGTATCGATACGACCGCTGCCTGGAAGAAACTGCATTTCGGCTAACGAAGGCATGGACAGCTATCGATAGGCTATCGATCATATGGAAATCAGACCTGACTGCTTTGATATACTTTGACCTCATGGTGTTAGACTCAATTTCCCTCTTGAGGTTTCCCTTTTTTAGCCATATCCAAGTTTTCTCGTGTGATTATTATTATTATTATTATTATTATTATTATTATTATTATTCCTTTGTGAGTTTTGGACACCAGTGTTAGCTGATGGTTTCCCACTAGAGTTTGAGTAACGTCATGTATCCTCAATGCTCCAGGACCTTTTCGTATCCTAGCCGATATTAATAATGTTATTTCGATGGTCTTCACTCGTCCTCTTATATCTGTCCCCCAGTCTCTTTATCAATCCTTTAGAGACTGTACCGAGTGCACCAATTACAATTGGTATCCTTGTCACTTTCAGATTCCCTAGTTTTGTCTTTATTATTATTATTATTATTATTGAATAGGAAAAATTACTCGAAACTCTAAATGCTTGCAAAAATAAACAAAAGCATTAGATAATCTTAAAACTGCCGTAAAAACCAACCAACCGAACAGCCAACCAACCAACCAACCAACCAACCAACCAACCATTTATCGAGGGTTATGTATTTTCAAATACCTGGTGCACTCTACATTCAGAACCAACGAATAAATTAAAATAAAACAATTGCCGAAATCCCAAGCGAAGCTTGCGTCTGTCCCATCAAGATGCTAGACACGGCTTTAGCGAGAAAGAAGAAAACGTTATTAATGACATATTAATGGTTGCTCCCCGCTGTCACGTGTTGCTATATTGCGCAGTAGAGACAACATAAACGAGAAATTGCACACAAAACGCGGGAAAATGAGAGAATGGAAGAAATGAAATCTACCAGTAATGAAATAATGGAATATTGTTATACAATAAATGACTCTGAACTCTAATGGACTCTCTGAATATTCTTTTCTTTCTTTTTTCATCTTCGTTGTGGGGCATGGGTTTTCTTTCATTTATTCACACTCATTCATTCTCTTTCATTTATTCGCTTTCATTTATTCGTTTTCATTCCCTGTATTGATTGAATACATTGGTTTGTTCTTTCTTTCTTATCTTTTTTTTATTTTTATTTTACCGTTTTCGTTATTCGAAATATTCATTTGGTCATTCTTTTCTTATAGAAAATTTCCTTATTCATTAATCTCATTCATTTTTTCATTCACTAGACATTTCTTTGATTTTCCTTCACTGTTTTGGTATTTTTTCGGATATTTTCTCATTGCATTTTACTTTCTTTCTTTATTTGAAAATTTTCTTTTGCGATTTATTTTGCTTTTTTAAAATCTTTCAGACGAATTTTCGATCTATCTATCTATCTATCTATCTATCTTAGACTATTTCTATCTATCTATCTATCTATCTATCTATCTATCTATCTCGGTCTGTTCCCCTATCTCCCCCTCTCTCTCGCTCTCTCTCTCTATCAAAGACTATTTCTTTCTATCTATCTATCTATCTATCTATCTATCTATCTATCTATCTATCTATCTATCTAAGACTATTTCTTTCTTTCTTTCTATCTATCTATCTATCTATCTCAGTCTGTTCACCATTCTATCAATCTATCTATCTATCTATCTATCTATCTATCTATCTATCTAAGACTATTTCTTTCTTTCTTTCTTTCTTTCTTTCTTTCTTTCTTTCTTTCTTTCTATCTATCTCGGTCTGTTCACCAATATATATATATTTATCTATCTATCTTAGTCTGTTCACCTATCTCACTCTCTCTCCCCCCTCTCTCTCTCCCTCTCTCTATCTATTTATTATCCCTGCCTTCTTTTTTCCTTCTTTCTTTTTCGTTTTTAGCTATTCTTCCTTTTTCATTCTCTTTTTTCTTTTTTGTTTCTTTACTTAATTTCTTTATTAATTTGTTTGTATCTTTCACATTTAAATTAATAGATAAATAACCTGCTCAAAAGTTAACTGAGTGATACGGAAAAAGTGAACACACACACACACACACACACACACACACACACACACACACACACGTATATATATATATATATATATATATAATATAGAAACATTATGAGATAAAATGAGATATCTAAAAAGAAAACAGGAGAATGGAACCAATAGGTGTATGTGTGTTTATATATATATATATATATATATATATATATATATATATATATAAAACAGGATGCATATATCAATAAAATTGAGTATGTACATACATATATATATATATAGTTATATGCATACAGTTATATATATATATATATATATATATATATATATATATTTAGATATACGTGTAGAATGTATTTATATCGAGATTTGTATATCCACACACCTATACACACACACATACATACACATACACACACAAACATATCTATCTATCTATCTATATATCTATCTACAGTTTGTCGAGGGATGTGTTCATTTTATTCAAGTAATATTGATTGCTGCGCCAAATAGCAAGCCATATAAAAGCCCCTGCTTTGTACTTAGAGACCAAATGTTTCTTTTATTGTCCTTCTCTTCTGTTGCCTAATGAGTGTCGAAAGACGGGAGAATCCTAGGCGGTCTGTGTTCGGGGATGGAAAATGGGATAAAAATCTTTTAAAACGCGGTAATCAACTGACAATAAAGCTGATTATAAGAGTTACATTAGAAAGGTTTTTCTTGGCTGAAACGAGAGAAAAATGGGGAATAAAACAAAGAAATGATAGTGATAATAAAGAAAAGGGATAGGATTTTAAAGCACCTTTCCACACGCGCACACATTCACACGTACACGTATACGTACACACATGCAAGCATGCAAGTACACGAACACTTACATACACACATATACACGCATACGCACACAAACATGCGTGCACAAACACATACTTGCATACGCATACACCCAAGTGCTTACATGTACACGTAAGCAAATATACGAGGTACATACGATAAGTATCCAGACTTTTGTCGTATGGGCATTTAAAATTGGCTTAGACTTTTGAAAATTCAGTATGTTATTGCTATACATCTCATGAAATGACTGACCCATTTTTAGGATTTTAGTTTCAAATGAACAGCTATAGCAGCAATTGGAATACACCCTACTAAAGCCTGATTGTCACAGCTGGTGAATTTCAAAAATGCAATCTGACACTTTAGAAGAACGATATGCAATAAAATTGTATTTTAAACTTGGAAAAAATGCCAGAGAAACGTATGGAATGCTTCAGACTGATTTTGGACATCTTGCATGAATCGAGCATCAGTTTTTGAGTGGCATAAGAGATTCAAGGGTCAGTGGCATTTCCACCAGGACAATGCACCAGTCCACAACGCCATCCTAGTCACCGACTATTTGACCAAGATGGGCATCAAGAAAGTTCCTTAGCCTCTCTATAGTCAAAGACCTTGCTCCCTCTGGCTTTTGGTAATTCGCTAAGTTCAGAGGCTGTTGTTATGAGAGAATTGAGGAGATGAAAGAGGCTGTGACGAAGGTCATTGACACACTCACGCAAGAGGACTTCCATGGGGCCTTTCAGAGGTTGTTGGAACGTTACAACAAGTGCATTGCAGCAGGAGGAGATTACTTCGACAGGGACTAGAGTTTCATGTGTGTACTATCAATAAAAGTGCCCATACGAAAAACGTTTGAAAACTTATCGTATGCACCTCGTATATATATATATATATATATATGCACACGTATGAAGACTTGCATGAACAAACGCACACACATGCATGCATACACATGCACATATGTATGCACTTGCATACACATACACACATACGCTCACACTCATATATAGGCATACACACACGCCCACATACATACACACACGCACATGGATGCATACATATACACCTATGTGCACACATTCGCGTAAGTACTCACGTGTACAAGCATGCACACTCTTACACCCGCATACGCACACACATATGCATACTCACGTGCATACACATGCACACACACAGATGCACACATGCATACACAGATGCACATGGATACACACATAGCACCACATACGTACACACGTGCGTAGGCATACACACTCTTACACGTGTGAACGTATACGCGAGTACACGCACACATACACATATGCATACACATGCACACATGTGCACACATGCACATATAGACATACATGCACACGCATACGCACACATTCACTTACGTGAACATACACATACACATTCCCACACATAGACACACATATATTGCATCATTATCATTATCAAGGCTTATTGACAGCACGGATTCCCTTGAGTGTCTCGCCATCCGTCCTTATAGGCCCTCTTCATTATCCATATTTACCAACTCCTCCACTCGGCCCGGATATGACACAAGATCAATTTTTAAGTGGAGTTTAACAGGTTCGAATTCAGAGTTTTCCTTCTTCTAGACTATTTGCCTCATCAAGGCTGAAGAACCCAGTCTGTATCTTCATCATCTATTCATATCTATCTATCTGTCGATCGATCTATCTATAAGTTAGTAGCCGGTAAATATCAGAGCATATTGGGCTTTTTAGCCTTGGTTAGGCAAAGAGTCTAAGAGATGGAGAACTCTTTAATTAAAACCAGCTTTACTCCGAGGTGGTTGGTTGAATACAGATAAGAAACCTCTTATAGGCGGATCACGTGATGCTTCAAGACTGTTTCTAAACTGTACGTCACATTATCCATAAAAGCCTCCATTAGGGGAATAATATTTTTTTTTAGTATATCGTTCTTTCTAACCTTAGTATGGCAACCGGCATCATCATCATCATCAAGGCTGGCTGACAGCAGGGATTCTTTAACCATTCTCTCACCATTCGTCCTTGTCGGCTATCACGCTTGGTAAGTATTCTAGACGGCATCTAGTATCTTCAAAGTGCTGATGAATGTGAGTTTCTGATGGTCGGTCAACACTGGTGTGTCTATGGGAGAAAGTCGCTTATAAGTCCGTCCTTGGTTCTCCAACATTGCCAAGCATGCTTCGTTCGTCTTACTTGGATGGTTTGTGAGATGGGAAGTTAGAAGCTGTACAGCTGCTGTCTTGTAGGGTGCTGCTTCCAGGATCTGTCCAGAACAGCATGCAACATCCTTGTATAATTCCCATCTAACCTTTTCTTCAAGCATTTCCTTAAAGTCCAAAAGGGTGCAGCCGTACAATAGAGTTTCAATTGATACAATCACATCATGATCGAAAAGGCGAGAAACTGACAGTAACCAAGCACCCTTGACTATGTGACAACGCTATCCTTATTTAGATCTTCATGTGCTCTGTCACCGTGCACACTCTATTTATAATGATATCAGATTTTTTAAAATACTCTTTATATACAGGGTGTTTCAAAGTAGATGTAACCCATATATATGATAATTCCTATTGCATCACTTTGTTGAATTTTGACCTCCGACCCGGCCAAGCTATCAAATGAGAAACAACAGGTGCATCTGGTCGAAGATATCAGGGGGCGACCTTGACTGTTGAGGGGTTGAATTGAGTGCGAATTGTGACGCTCACAGGAAGTAGTTGGTCGTCAAATTATTATATAACCCCGGCGACAGGAAGTTCAGATCAGTTGGAGAGAAAATACTGGAATGAGAACCATGTCCAAGCAGAGACTGGGCCCCCATGCCCCCGGTTGAGCAGCTCAGGAGAACGGAAAAGAAAGGCTATGATAGACAGAAGAGTTGGGGGGTCATTATGTTGCAGTCTTTGTTCAGTCTCCAACTCCCTATCACACACAACCCTTTCAATAAAGTGAGAGGTGTATTTTTCAAAAGAACTGTGTCTTTATTGTGTTGAATATGTTTCTGCATGCATATGTGTATGTATAGTTGGTTGTGACTATACAAAAACTTCATCTTTTATCTGAGTCTTAAAAAGCAATCATATCACTTCAGAAAGGTCAAACCAGATGACAAAGAAAGCAATTTGATTGACTGTATTCGATGGTGCACATGAAAGACCAAGTTCTTGTGAACATCTTAGGAGGGACTTTTTCGGACTCCTTCCGACAGAATCTCTCACCGCATCCACATTGTTAAGACATCTTGCAGCCAACTTCCTGCCAGATCTGAGATTTTCTGCTTTCTTGATGAAATTGTTTACTGACCCTGTGGCTTGAAATTTGTGTACTTAACGATAGATGTGGCTTTTCTGGGGAAGATTGTTAAGTTATAATTCCTGCAAAAATTTACGTGGGTGGTTTTGAATGTTTTTTCTTCTCCAAATAAGTAGTGCTGCAAAATATTTCTTCCTCTCTTTTCCAAGACATTGGGATCGAGGATTAATAGTTGTTATACTATACTACTTTCAAATCTATGAAAAAGAACACAACATTATTTGTAGAGTTATTAACAATCACATGAGTCCCATGTATACTGAGACACCTTATATGTATGTGTATATAAATGTGTGTGTATGTGCCTGTGTGTAGATGTATATGTGTATCTATATACAGGGTGTCTCAAAACAGATGCGACCCAGTAATAAGATAATGATTTATTACTGAGACAAGCTCAATGGCAGTCATTTGGAAAACGTCCTGTAAAAATGCATTCTTTGAGCTAGAGACATCAAAACAATGTTTTTTAGTTGTTATTATCTCTGCTTCCAGGTCATGCAATCTTTTTTTGAGTTTCTTGTGTCAGTAATAAATCACTATTATATGAATGGCTTGCATCTATTTTGAGACAGTTTTGAATGATTTTATCTCCAAATAAGTTGTGACGCAAAATATTTTTCCTTCTCTCTTGTCCAAGGCATTGTGATCAAGGATTAATAGTTGTTATACTATATTTAGATCTGAAATAAAAGAGATCACAACATTATTATTAGTAAAGTTAGTAGCAGTCACATGGGTCCCATGTATATTGAGACACCTTATATATATACATATACTGAGAGCAGAAATAATAGTGCAGTCACATGGGTCCCATGTATATTGAGACACCTTATATATATACATATACTGAGTGAGCTGAAATAATGGGGCAGTCACATGGGTCTCATGTATATTGAGACACCATACATATATATACATATACTGAGTGAGCTGAAATAATGGGGCAGTCACATGGGTCTCATGTATATTGAGACACCCTACATATACATATATATATACTGAGCAGAAATAATGGGGCAGTCACATGGGTCTCATGTATATTGAGACACCCTACATATATATACATATACTGAGTGAGCAGAAATAATAGGGCAGTCACATGGGTCTCATGTATATTGAGACACCCTACATATATATACATATACTGAGTGAGCAGAAATAATAGGGCAGTCACATGGGTCCCATGTATATTGAGACACCCTACATATATATACATATACTGAGTGAGCAGAAATAATAGGGCAGTCACATGGGTCTCATGTATATTGAGATGCCCTGTTCATGAAATTGGAAACACAAGCTCAAATCCTGAACATGTCTGTTTATGCTTCATTTCACGTTCATTCCCTTTGGAAAGGCAGGAAAAATCTATGCTTAAAAATGGACCTTGTGTCATACCCTGCTAGTGGTGTAAGGGTTGGGTCAAAACACACACACACACACACACACACACACACACACACACACACACACACACACACACACACACACACATATATATATATATATATATATATATATATATATATATAAAACTGTCTTGTGGTAGGTGCGAATTTGGAATAAAGCTTTTAAAAGTGAGCTCCTTTCTAGAATGAATAAAATAGTAAAAAAGAAAAAAAGACGATTAAAATATTCATAAACAATTCTTTAAAATGGCCCCTTTATTTCGTTTATGTCCCATTAGAGAATTTTTACCGTAAAACTAATATTTGAAGAAATCAAGACTTTGGTAATTGTCTGTAGAAATACCAAGAAAAGGTAAAGAGTTTCGACTGACCTCTACCAATGTCTTGACTTCTTCAAATGTTGGTTTTACGGTAAAAAAAAAGTCTCCGATGAGACGTAAACGAAACAAAGTTTAGTTGGTTGGTTGGGTTTTATGGCGTATCAACCTTTGTCGGTTATTTAACGCCAAATCCATTTCTATGCATTTCAAACAATTCAGTTTAGCATAAGTACAGTTTATTTGTCAAAAACGTTTCTATTTCATGCTATTCAGTTTCGCCGAACACTTCTAATTCAGCTAATTCAGTTTAATACAGATTTTGTTTACTCACAGTCAAATGTCAAAACACTTCTATATTTAACGATTCATTTTAGTGTAAGTACAGTTTCAATGTCAAAAGCAGTTCCATTTCAAACAATTCAGTTTAGCATAAGCATGCATTTTAAATGTAAGTACACAGTTTAATTGTCAAAAACATTTCTATTTCAAGCAATTCAGTTTAGTCAAATAGTTCTTATTCAAACAATTCAGTTTAGCATAAGTATGCCATTAGTTCTATTTAACCCATAGAGAGGGCCCTTATCACGCTGGGCCAGAGTGGACCTGGGAGCAATGACAATGAAGGGGTGGTCCGTATTCCCCTAAGCCCCTGCATTGCTGGGACCTCACCATCGAACAATTTAATGTCATATCCAGGACACTCGTTGGGGAGGGGCCTTACGCCTCTGCAGAGGTACAGTCAGTGTATTCTACAGCCCCAGCCGACTGCTCAGTTTCTTTTCAAGTTTTCTCTCTGAAACCCTGCCCATTTCAACTTGGGCACAATATCTTTAGTCTCTCTTCTGAAGCATTGGTAGAGATCTGCAATCTGATAGAATGAGAGATATTCCAAGCAAACCCAGAGTGTTTAGTGTTATATCCAGGGCACTCATTATGGGGGAAGGGTCTTACCCCTTTGCAGAGGTGCAGTCGGTGTATTCTACCGCCTCAGCCCACTCGGCAATACACAGAGTTAATGTCAAAACAGTTCTATTTTGAGCAATACAGTTTAGCATAAGTACACAGTTTAAATGTGAAAACATTTCTATTTCAAAACAATTCAGTTTACCATAAACACTTGGTTAAATGCAAAAATCAGAAAGCTCAAACCACGGTTTAGTTCTATTTAACCCATAGATAGGACCCTTATCAGGTGCTACAACTCCGGACCTGGTAGCGATGGCAGTGAAGGGGTACTCCGAATCCCCCAAAGCTCCTGTATTACAGGAACCTCACCATCAGATTGTTTAGTGTCATATCCAGGAGACTCGTTGGAAGTTGTCTTACCCCTCTGTTGAGTAGCATACGGTGTATTCTACAACCCCAGCCGACTGGGCAAGATCGATGGCTTCCTGTTCTCCCCGGGATCAAGTGATAACCATTTTGAGCCACCCGAAAATAATGTATCATCCATTATACCTTACTACACTGTTTCCTGTAGAAAGGTGTTTATCTCATCGTTCGCGCCCACTCTCTTTGTAATCATTATAAGAGCCAGATAGCTTTCTCTATCCCTGGATATGTTTAGAGCCTCTCAGTCACGGCCAGATGTCATACCACTTATTAGTTTCCTCTTTTCGGTCACCAAGACTAAAAATGGTTTGGCATATCAACCTTTGTGGGCAATTTAAGTCATTCTTGTAAAAGAACAGAAGTGATAGTTTTTGACTTCTAAAAGGGGAATTAGGTTTGATTTGGTTTAATTCCTAAGATTTTAATCCCTGAGACTAAGGGATGTAAATTGAATGAAGAATAATAAAAGGAAGAAAATAAAGAAATGCAGGATTAGGAATGAAAAGTCAACGAAGAAGATTGTGTAAAGAATATAAATAAAAGAAAGAAAAAAGAAAGAAATACAGAAATAAGAATGAATTATTAAAGAAGAAAGAAGAACGAAAATGTCAAAAAAGAGATTGAAAAAAGAATGAAACTTCGTGGAAGAAGAATAAGTAAAAAAGACAATAAAAGGAAGAAAGAAGAATGAAAAAAATATCGAAGAAGGAAGAGAAAGTAGAAAGAAAGGGGGAATAAATGAAAGAGTAAAAGGGGCAAAAAAGAGGCAATAAAAATAAAAGTAGAAATACGAAAAAAGTCTCTGTGTGAAAGTGAATGACCATAATGGACGAACGAAAGAGGAAGAAACAGTACAGTTTAAAACAAACAAACAAGCAAAAAAACAAAAAAAAAATACAAAAAAAAACGACCCCCCCAAAAAACAAGAACAAAACAAAACAATCTAAATGTGGTCATGAATCAGAGTTTAAAAGACACTGAAAAATGCCCCCCCCCCAAAAAAAAACTAAAAAGAAAAAAAAAAGGAACAAAACAAAAAAAAAGCAAAAAATATAAATAAAAAATAAAAACAAAACGTCAGGTTTTAGTTGTGTTACTGAAAGGGAAGAGAATTTGTGAAATGGGCGAAATAAAAAGATCATTAAAAAGAAATCAGTTAAAAAGGTTGAATCATTATCGGGAAACATTATCCTAATTACTTACTAAAACTATTACAATTGGCTTCGTCACAAACGTTTATGGATCTGGCCCAGTACGCTATCTAACTATCTATCTATCTCTGGTTCACTCTGTTTGTATCTCTCTCTCTCTCTCTCTCTATCTATCTATCTATCTATCTCAGTCTTTCTATCTATCTATCTATCTATCTATCTATCTATCTATGTCTGATTCAGTCTATTTCTTTCTTTCTTTCTCTCTTTCTATCTATCTATCTATCTATCTAACTATCTATGTCTGTTTTTGACTGTCCCTTCCTATCTATCTATCAATCTATCTATGTTTAATTCAGTCTGTTTCTTTCTTTCTTTCTATCTATCTATCTATCTATCTATCTATCTATGTCTGTTTTAGACTGTTCCTATCTATCTATCTATCTATCTATCTATGTCCGATTCAGTCTATTTCTTTCTTTCTTTCTTTCTTTCTTTCTTTCTTTCTTTCTATCTATCTATCTATCTATCTATCTATCTAAGTCTGTACATATCTGTTTCAGTCTTTTAATATCTATCTATCTATCTATCTATCTATCTATCTATCTATCTATCTATCTATCTATCTATCTCTGGTTCACTCTGTTTGTATCTCTCTCTCTCTCTCTCTCTCTCTATCTATCTATCTATCTCAGTCTTTCTATCTATCTATCTATCTATCTATCTATCTATCTATCTATCTATCTATCTATCTATCTATCTATGTCTGATTCAGTCTATTTCTTTCTCTCTCTCTATCTATCTATCTATCTATCTATCTATCTATCTATCTATGTCTGTTTTTGACTGTTCCTTCCTATCTATCTATCTATCTATCTATCTATCTATTTATCTATGTTTAATTCAGTCTGTTTCTTTCTTTCTTTCTTTCTATCTATCTATCTATCTATC
>CAUZXS010001009.1:67500-127500 GCA_963585895.1 Sepioteuthis lessoniana | reverse complement strand
GGTGTAAGGGAAGGCGCTACTCTTTACCCTGGATTGCTCAATTTTTCCCTTGATCCTTACCTTATCATGCTGAGTGTTAAGCAAGGTAGCATCAAGTACCATTTTTTGAGTCTTTGGTATGACTCGACCTGGGATTGAGCCCAGGTCTTCCGGGCCATTGGCGAACACTCTAACCCTTATGCCAATCTTTGGTATATAGTGCGTGTGCGTGTCTATTTATATAGATACATGTGGTTGTGTAAAACACTTTCTAAATATTAAAATAAAATCAAGATAACAGGTGAACCTCGTCCAACGTTAGGAATAACTATATTAATTTATATGTGTGGAAAATTATATATATATATATATATATATATATAGCGTGTGTATATTCATATGTGTATGTCGGCAGGATTTTTTTATATTGACTAAATTCGTCACCTTGAAGGCAAACGACTCATTCACAGACTTGAGCGGATCAAAGATAAAACTGGCAGACAGGAAGTTTTATGTGTGCTTATTTCTTCCTGGCAGCGGTTGTGTCGATACTGCTATATGGATGCACTACATGGACGCTAACTAAACGGCTGGAGAAGAAACTAGACGGAAATTACACAAGAATGTTGAGAGCAGTATTGAACAAGTCCTGGCGACAACACCCCACGAGACACCAACTATACGGACACTTGCCCCATCACGAAAACTATACAAGTTAGACGAACCAGACACGAGGGACACTGCTGGAGAAGCAAGGACGAGCTCATAAGTTATGTACTCTTATGGACCCCCACATATGGCCGTGCAAAAGCAGGACGACCAGCTCGAACTTACATACAGCAACTATATGAGGACAGGATGTAACCCTGAAGACCTGCCGGAGGCGATGAATGATTGGGAGAAGTGGCGAGAGAGGGTCAGGGATATCCGTGCTGGCGGCACGACATGATGATGATGATGATATGTGTGTGTGTGTGTGTTTATTTATATAATATGAATTTGTGTTTCTGTAAATACACACTAGATGACCAGGAAACGATTCATTATAATATAGATTATTTTATTTACGAATGTATGAAGGATTATTATAAGCATTTCCTTGTTATCTCAGTTATATTGTGATAAGATGGTATAATCCTCAACTGTTGATGATGAAGCAACACTTTAAATAGAGATGCCCAGTCAGCTGAGGCTGTCGAATACATAGACTGCATCTCTGTATGGGCGTAAGACCGCAACTGTACCTAGTGTACTGGATACGACATTAGACAATCTGATGATGAGGCTTCATCCTTGGAGATTTGAGGAATGTGAAACACACTTTCATTGACATTTCCTTTTGCTCCACTCTGACTCGGAGTGGTAGCACCTGATAGGGTTCTATGTATGTGTTAAATTAAACAAACAAATGACTGATGTTAAAGTGTAACGGCTATACATATATATATATATATATATATTTTACTAGAGACCATTCAAGTGTTTGCAAAAAAAGAGTTCAGGCTCGTTTAAAAATGTTATCAACGAAATGTTTTTGCAAATTATATATATATTCAATAAGTACATATAAACAAGATTTGGCATTACATAACCTACAATGTTTGATATGTCATAAAACAAAACCATTCGAATGGTGGGCTCCTCTAGTTCTTGAGATGTCAGCTATCAGTCTCGACTTACTTTTTTGGTTCTGTATATATTTCTAGATCATTTGCGGATATTGTGGTCAAATCTGGATGACACTGTAGTATCTGATTTAGTTCTACTAATTGCGTTATTGTATATTTCTCTCTGAATTCTTACTTTTGTTAACTGCTTATCAACACAAGGCCTCGTGCCTTCTTTGTACTTACAAAGAAATAAAGTTAACTGCTTATCAACCTTTGTGGGTTATTTAAAGCCAAAGCCACCATTACAGAAGAACAGAAGTGATGCTATTTTACACATATCTAGAGGGATAGGAGGGGTTCATAGCTTTCTCAAGAGTATTAGACTGAAAGAGAACGTAATAGCGCGACTACTAGAGTTCGAACTCGCGTACTTCGAGGCTGCAGTCTAACTCTTTACCCATTACGCTACGGAGATTCCCCTCCCCTCTGAATTCATTATATTTTTCATTGAAATAGAATATCATTGCCACATTTCTTTGTATAGTTGTTTTTTAGCTTAATAATTTCGGCTGAAGAGCTTCAGACTCGCTGATAGTATCGGATATCAGTTTCTCGTTTGTCTTTTTGTGGAGTGATTATTTTCGATATCCTCATTGGGAATATAGAAAACTTTATTATCGCTAATGAATAGCAGTGTGTAAGTATATGTGCATGTGCATATACAGATATACCTATCTATTTGTTATTTCCTCAGCAAAGGTAGTTTGGTGCAAGGAAACAAATATGGGCCACCCAGTGAGATTCAAAGTTACTAACCGGTGGTAATAGTCTGCGATAGCAGTTTACAAATTATCATTCTATATTGAGTTAACTTATTTACTTGGTAGAGAATTCTTTGAATTAATTCGAATTGCGAATAACCTCTTTCTCTCACTATATATATATATATATATATATATATATAAGTTGGCTGATTGTTGTCGAAGGCGACCCAAAGGCTCCCTTTTTAATAGCTACGACACCAAGGTGTTGGGGAGGACGCTACTCCTTTCCTCAGATTGCTCCATACCCTTGATCCGTACCCTATAATGCTGAGTGTTAAGCAAGGAGGCATCAAGTACCATTTTTGAGTCTTTGGTATGACTCGACTTGGTATTGAACCCAGATCTCGAGGAACATTGGTGAACACTAACTATTCGGCCAATGCATATATATTCTTAAACCGGCTCAGCGGGTAGAGTGTTTGCCAATGTTCCGGGAGACGTGGGTTCAATCCCAGGTCGCGTCATACCAAAGACTTTAAAAATGGTACTTGATACCGCCTTGCTTAACACTCAGCAATATAAGGTACGTATCAAGGGTAAAGTGGAGCAATCCAGGGAAAGGAGTAGTGCGCTACCCTACACCTCGGTGTAGTAGCTATTGAAAAAGGAGCCTTCTGGTCGCCCTCGACTAAAGGGAGACAACTTTACTTTACTTAAATATATTCTTAGGAATCTAAACATTAAATCAACTACCTGAGCTTACAGCATCAGCAGCCGAGCACAATATAGACATTATATGCCTGCAAGAGCATAAAAATTACCATAGTGAACGTACCATAGTGTTGGTTGACCAACAAAGACTCGCATGCATTAACTCTGTGCGGACACAAGATGCCGCCCACTGGACCTGCCAGAAGCGATCGATGATAGGGATGGATGGTAAGAGAGAGTCAGAGAATTCTGTGCTCTCATCGCGATTTTGATTATATGACATATTGCAAAGTTTTCGTTTTTATTTCCAGAATTGAAAAGCTGTTAAAATCAGTCACTCAGAACTTTGCGATTAAAAATAACTTTCCCAAATTAAATAGGGAAGTCCTCATGGGGAAGTGGTTAACATGCTGAACTGTGACATCGTAGTAAGTCCAAACTCCAGTAGTGCTATTACTTTCACTTTCGTATAAATATCCCACCTAGCTATAAGCTAAATAGTATCATTACTGTTCTTCTATCAAGATAGTTTTGGTATTAGATATCCCACGATGGTTGATATGCCATTAAACATAGGAAGCAAACCAAACCCATTTGAATTGTTTTGAATTCTAAACAGTTCCTTCGAGAATATATATATATATATATATATATATAGTCAATTTTAACAAATATATATATGTTTGTTACGCAGTAAAATGGCAGTTCCACCTTAGCCACTGAAACTGTGGCATGACCCTTGGTTGGTGGCTGATGAGGACAGGGTATCACACGTGTTCTCACACCTTGTATGATAAAAATTTTAAAATATATATCAAAGTAAGTTGTAAAGTTGGCGACCGTAGTCGAGGGTGACCCGAAAACTCTTTTCAATAGCTACTACACCGAGGTGTAGGGGAGGGTGCTACTCCTTTCCCTGGATTGCTCCACTTTACCCATGATCCCTACCTTATAATGCTGAGTGTTAAGCAAGGCGGCATCAAGTACCATTTTTCTTAGTCTTTGGTATGACTCGACCTGGGATTGAACCCAGGTCTCCCGGACCATTGGTGAACACTACTCAATTGGCCGACTCTGTAAAATGAATTTCACTTAAACTGGCACAAGGCCAGGGCAATAAAGCTCTAAGTAAGTTATACTATTTTTGGTGAGACAACCCTGAGAACCACTGGTGGCATATATATATATATATATATATATATATAACCTTTGAGTTAAAGATGAAAGTAACCGGCAAATACAGACAATAAGACAAAAGTGCTCTCACACACACAAATTATATATTCTCACTTCTCAACCTCTTCCTCATTCATTCTCTACAAATCGGACACCCCTAAATCATTTTCTGGAAATGTGACCCCTCTGTGGGAGATCTCATACAAGAGGTTTTAACTGTTTGCTTCTAATACAATCGCATCTGCAAAATGTTACCCGTGAAGCTGAGGTTATCTGGGGTTCCCGGCTCCGAATCTAACGATTCTACCATCTGTCTGACTTGGCGAAGCACGCCGAGACATTACGAGCTGTCGGCTGTGAGCGTCCTTTGAAAGGTCGGTAGGGGGCGCTCCATTTGAAACACTTCCTCCGTTAGCCATAGCAGCAGCAAAAAGCAATCCAGCATATCTCCTGTGTATCCAGGGCTGAGCGAAAGTGTTAGTTATTTTCTAACCACTTGCTCACGAAATAAGGTTGGGATTTTAAGAAATTTTCTTCTTTCGAGGATCTAAGTTCATATTACCTGTGAGGGTCCTAGTAATTCAGAGTTGATATTAAAATCATTTAACAAAAATGCCGACTGCCTAGTTGGCTAGTGCTAAAAAACACACCAACTGCATCTCTGCAGAGGGGTAAGATCGCCCACCCCAACGACTGTCCTAAATATACTGAAGCCATCATTGTAGAACAGAAGTGATGCTATTTAACCAACACCTGCAGGATGAGGGGATTCATATCTTTCTCAAGGGTATTAGTCCGAAAGTGAACGTATTAGCACAACTAGAGCTTTGGGGAATTGCCATTACTCCCCGGTCCACTCTGACTCGGAGTGGTAGTACCTGTTACGGTCTCATCTATGGTTCAAATAAAACTATTGTCCTAGTTATGACACTATACTTCATCTGATGGTGAGGTTCCAGTCCTGGAGCTCTAAGGAATGGGAGTACCCCTCCATTGCCATTAACTTATAGATCCACTCTGACCTGGAGTGGTAGTACCTGTTACGGTCCCATCTATTGGTCAAATAAAACTGTGTAAACAAAGACTGATGTTTTAATTGAATTGTAAGTGATCATATTTACCAACCCCTCCGCTCAGGCAGGATATGACACAAGGTCAATTTTTTTGCGGAGTTTACAGGTTTGAATTCAGTTTTCCTTCTCTTAGACTAGTTGCCTCACCAAGGCTAAAGAACCTAGTCTGCCCTACTATTTACCCATAGCTGGAGGGAGAGTAATTAGATTCATACCTTTTCCCAAGGGTATTAGTGCTATGTGAAATGAAATCAGTCTCGTCCAGGATTTGAACTCGTGTCTCCGTGTCCATTTCCTACGACGATAACTAGCACACCACGGGTTAGTGATACATAGCAATACTCAGAACCATCTAACTGTGTGCAAATGAATGAATAGTCTTCAAGAGAATTATTAGTGTTATATAGCTATACTTTTAACCACTTCACTGTGTGGAAACAAATGATGAATATTAAATAGAATTATCAGCGTTTGATAGCAATTAATGTAAGCTTAAACGATAGCAATACTTGTGAGCAAAAACAGTTAGTTCTAACTCGTTTAAAAATAAAATTAGCTTATTTCAAGGCTTACAAGACACACCCTAATTTCATCAAGGCAAATAAAAAAAAAAGTACTAATATTAAACGTGATGAAATTAATATAATGAATATTATTAATCATCATCATTTCGTGCGGCTAGCACGGATATTCCTGACCCTCTCTCTCCACGTCTCCCTATCATTCATCGCCTCTGGCAGGTCTTCAGGGTTACATCCCGTATCATCACATAGCTGCTGTATGTATGTTCGAGCTGGTCGTCCTGCTTTTGATTGGCCATATGCGGGGGTCCACAGGAGTACATCACTTACGATCTCGTCCTTGCTTCTCCAGCAGTGTCCGGCATGTCTGGTTCGTCTAGCTTGTATAGTTTTCGTGATAGGTGGTAGGTGACCGTATAGTTGGCGCTTTGTGGGGTGTTGCTGCCAGGACTTGTTCAATATTGCTCGCAACATTCTTGTATAATTTCCGTCAAGCTTCTCCAACCGTTTAGTCAGCGTCCAAGTAGTGCATCCATATAGCAGTATCGACACGACCGCAGCCTGGAAGAGACTGCGTTTCATTTTATCGGTCAGGTAATACTTTTAATCTGCATAATAGCCTTTTAAATAATAACAATAGGTTTATGAAAGTTATTCTAAAGTCTAAGCTAATAGGAGTTGCCAGGTTGCTAATTTCGGTTGACTATCGCGAGTTTCAAACCTACATATGATATATAAGATGCAAGGGATTTTTAAAAGATATTTTTAGTTTAAAAAAAAAGTGCGCCTTATAGGTCGTAAAATACGGTACTTACAATTCATATATATGCCAATAAATGACTGATGTTCCTTTAACTATATCCAAAAAAGAAAAGAAAATGAGCTCAGGGTCGTTTAAAAATCTTATCCCCAACATGTTTACCAATCATAAATAGTCAATAAATATGCACAAACAAGATTTGACTTTAAATAATCGATAAGGTTTGATATGCTATAAAACCCAATCAATAAATACGCCGACTGCATCGCTGCGGACGGGTAAGTCCCCCACTAACCAGTATCCTTGATATGACATTAAACTACATCTGATGGTGAGGTTCCAGTCTTGGAGCTTTGGGAAATTTGGAGTCTCCCTTCTTTGCCATTACTCCTAGGTCGACTCTGACCCGGAGTGGTTGTATCTGTTAGCGTACCATTTATGGGTCAAAGAGAAATATTTAATCCCTTACTATACTTGACTATTTGACACTGTGCAAACAATTGATTGATAATTCATTATTGAATTATTGGTATTTGATCGCAGTGCTTGAAACTATTTATCTGTGTGCAGATTTTTGATTAGCATAATAAGCATTGAATTGTATCGACTTAACTGTTCGCAAAAAATAAATATCAATACTTGAAAACATTTCACTGTGCAAACAAATCATCTCTGGTTCGTCTAAAAATAATGTTATCTACAAATTATTCGCATAATTATATAAGATTCTATGGTGCGTGCAGAATTTAAAGTGTTTTTAATTGCGTATTAATTTTACAATAGAAAAAAATATTTTAAAATTTAAAAAACGGGAACCTTTCCTTTCGGTCACGTCTCTTCAGAAAATGAAAATCGTTACTGATAAGTGCGTATGCGCGCGCACGCGCGTATATATATATATATATCTCATCATGATGTCGTGCCAAAGGCACGGATATCCCTGACTCTCTCTCGCTACTTCTCCCTATTGTTCATCGCCTCTGTCAAGTCTTCAGGGCTATATATATATATATATATAATTTGTGTGTGGTTAGACAGCATTTTGTCTGTATAATTTAATCAAGATCCTTTCAAGTTTCTGGGTCTTGATTTCAGGTTGGAATTGGTAGATGAATTTACCAAAGTTGTTCCTACCGCTTTCGGACCTTTCATAGGCCATCATCAGGGTGTTTTAGAGTGTGTGTTCTTTATCGTAGTCAATTTGTCTTATTACTAAACCGATACTTTTGGGAGTCAGTATCGTGGTGAGCTGCAGGATCATATATTTTAAAATATGTGTGGTTAGTCAGCAGTCTTTCATTTAAGCATGATAATAAGAGTATAAAGACACATTTTGTCTATATAATTTCATTAAGATCCTTTCAAGTTTTCTGATAAGTGTCTTGGTTTCAGGTTGGAATTGGTGGATGAATTTACCAAAATTGTCCCGAGCGCTTTCTGACCTTTCATAGGCCATCATCAAGAGTTGTTTGCATGTGTAAAGAGTGTTTTTTAAAGAGTTTTGAAATTTTTTTAGGTTTTTATGATATCCAACTCTGCGTTTGTGTAGTTTTGTTTTGTTATAAAAACCAAAAATCATTCAAAACTCTTTAACTCTGGGTTAGGTAGAACTGTTTGGGTGACTTATGCCTAACTGAATTGTTTGATCATTTATCTGTGTAAACAAATGTTTAATTAAATTGTTTGTAAACTTAGAACTATTTAAATGGTTGACTTCTGTTTACAAATCGTATATAGCTAATATATATGTATAAACAGGATTTGGCATTAAATAACCTACAATGGTTGATATGCCACAAAACCAAACCAAAGCAAATCATATTTAATATATATGTATATGAATGATTTGGCATTAAATAACCCACATTGGTTGATGTGCCATAAAACCTTACCTAAAACAATATCATAAATAACACTTGTTTATTACACCTGTTTTTGCGAATTATCCACATCATAGATTATGTAAACGTTTATTTCTTTGTCATATATAATGCATATTACAGGATTTTAAACGCAATAATACCACGAGTTAGCTCCGCTCCCTGGTTTTTTTTTTGGGGGGGACCACCTGGCATTCGTGCCGGGTGGCTGAAATTGATGACAAACATAGATTCACGTAGCACTAGACCCTCGGGTCTAGTGAATTATGAACTGAATCTATTTCGTGCCGAGAGATTTCCCAGTGACCAACATTTTCCACAAGCACCAAGTGATCTTATGACTACTAACGTATGAATGGATTGAATGTTTGGGTTTTTATGGCATATCAACCTTCGTGGGTTATTTAACGCCAAATACATTTTCAGGCAAATAGTCAGTTCTATTTAAAACAATTCAGTTTAGCATGAATACACAGTTTAATTGTCAAAAATATTTCTGTTTCAAGCTATTAAGTTTCGTCAAACAGTTCTAATTCAGTTCAGTATAAATACAGATTTTGGTTTGGTTTGGTGGCATATCAACCTTTGTAGGTTTTTTTAAAGTCAAATCCATTTTTATGTAAATAATCAATTCTATTTCAAACAATTCAGTTCAGCATGAGTTCAGTTTGTCAAAAAACATTTCTATTTCAAACTATTCAGTTCAAGCAGTTATATATAACAATTCAGTTGAGTGTAAGTACCGTTTCAATATCAAAAACAGTTCTATTTCAAATAATTCAGTTTAGCATTAGCACGCAGTTTAAATGTAAGTACGCTTTAATCGTCAAAAACATTTCTATTTCAATCTATTCAGTTTAATCTAACAATTCAGTTTAGCATAAGTCTGCCGTTAGTTCTATTTAACCCATAAATATGGCCCTATCAGGTGCAACCACTCCGGGACAGAGCGGACTTGGGAGCAATGGCAATGAGGGGGTACTCCGTATTCCCCAAGGCCCAATCATTACTGGGACCTCACCATCAGACTGTTTAGTGTCATATCCAGGACACTCATTGGGGGGGGGGTCTTACCCCTCTGCAGAGGTGCAGTCAGTGTATTCTACAGCCCCAGCCGACTGGGCAATCATCATAGCGTACCGACGGCACTGATAAATATATATATATATAAGACTTCTTGAATGTTCCTATTATTGAAGGTTCGATCACCCCCCCCCCCTTATGCTAGAACATATGTTCCGAAGTGATGACCAATATCCTCAAGTTGCTACGACTGCTATTCTCCCACCCAGCCTAACACCCACCGCATATATATATATATATATATATATGAAGAGTAAATACTTACTATACATATTTTCCCGTAGGTTTTTGTATTTCACATTTCTAATCATCCATCGTTAACTTAAAATTATTAAAATCACCCCTCATGGTCCTGATGATGGTTCAGTAGAACTGAAACGCTATAGTGTCGACCCGTTTATAAATCATTCCTTCCACTTGGATCGTTGTTATCAGTTTTTCTATATATATATATATATATATAGCATTGTACGTGGTGTCAATGAGTGAGCTTGCTGAGCAAATTATTGCTTGGGAGATCGATTGGCCTGGTATCAGACTAAGCTCACATGATTTTTCTTATTTCTCTCATGTGTGAGCGTATAATAAATAAATATATGTGTATATATATATATATATATATATATAGAATTAACCTAAATCGCGAGTCGAAAAATCTTCTACTAAAGTTTCACTTTAACGGATCATCAGGAAGCCTAACCTCGACCCTCGAGGTTAGGCTTCCTGATGATCCGTTAAGGTGAAACTTTAGTAGAAGATTTTCGACTCGCGATTTTAGTTAATTCTATAATTGGCTCCATTGTATGGTGTTGAGCACTTTAGTAATTGTAGCATTGAAGGAATTGCGGAGGGTTTTTTGGTTTTCTTTTGACCACTGACTGCGTATCCCTTGATTGTTTTCAAGGGGTCGGACGAGGTTGGCCTTTTCTTTCTTTTTGACCCAAATTTTTTTCTTTTTTCCCTGGGCGGTGATTCGAGATACTTTTTTCTCTTGTTCCTGGCCAGGGTTTTTTTTTGTTTTTTAATGTACCGTGAATACTGGTAGATATTAGATTAGTGAGTGTGTATATATATATATATATATATATATACTGTACCATCCTGAAAAACAATGCCGATTTTCACCTGTACACATGTGCATAAGAGCCTGAGTAATGTAGATATATTCCTTTATCTGAAACCTGGGCACCAGCTTTATTTCGGATAGGTTGAATGTTGAAGAATGGGTAAATAGAAACAGGTTTTTAGTGTGTTATATTTCACATTCTATTAATGTACGCAACCTGAAAAAAAATTGTCAACTCATTTGACCAACAATAAATAGGTCCTATCAATGGGTCAAATAATTCTAAGACCCACAAGGTAACCTAATGGATACTTCGAATTATTATGGTACGTAGAATAATAGTAACGAATGATTATTTCCAGACTCCCTACAGCATCAAAATTGAAACGGTGGATATATATATATATATATATATATAAAGGAAGAGTGCTCAATATCGGTGATAGAAGATACATATCTTAATTAGGATTGTCAAATGATCAAGTAGGTGAGAAACTGAGTTACCAAACTCCATTGACTGTAGGCGTACACTATTTATCTATCTATACACACACACACAGTGGTTGATAATGTCCATCTTACTGGTTTTAAGAACTTGTCACGTCCGGAATAAAGATGAAGATTTTTTTTATAACCAGGTGTCTGTGTTTCTTTCTCGATATCGAGAACAAGTGACAACCTCCTTGAAAATCCGTGCCATTGCCTCGGAAATATTTTTGTAGAATTATCTTATTCGTTACTATTGGCAGTACCATTTAAGAGGGGTGTCCTCCTCGTGGTGTAATGGTTAAAGCGATGAACTGCGGAATCGTAGTACGCGAGTTCGTACTCTAGTCGCGCTATTATGTTCACTTTCGAGCAAATACCCTTGGGAAAGGTATGAACCCCCTTATTCTCCCTCCAGCTATGGGTAAATAGTAGGACGGACTAGGTTCTTCAGCCTTGTTGAGGCAACTAGTCTAGGAGAAGGAAAACTCTGAATTCAAACCTGTTAAACTCCGCTAAAAATTGACCTTGTGTCATATCCTGCCCGAGCGGAGGGGTTGGTAAATAGTACCATTTAAGTTCTTAGACAAATGGTAATTGTATTAATTGATTTTAACGGCATTTCAACCCATTTGGGGGTATTTTATGCAGAGAGGTTATGTTCTTACGTTTATTGTATGTTTATATGAAGATTTTTTTGAGTAGTAATTACTTGAAAGATTTTTTGGCACACAGTTATACGTTATCAAGTATTCCTATCTAACATTGATAATTTGCAAACAGTTATATGGTTTTTAAGTAACGAATTATAATCCTAAGTAAACAATTATATCTTTAAGTAACGATTCTTAATACAAATAATTCATAAATATACGAAATCAATAATTCTTGTGAAATACAGTCTGTACACAATTGTCTAACTTAAAAATACTAATATCTAGAATTCACAGACAATGATCTGGTTTCAAGTGACTAATAATCTTCCTAAGTAATCAATTATAACTTCAAGCAGATGTTCTTTATATAACCAATTTGTATTCAGTAATATGGTTTCAAGTATTTTTATCAATTACTAATAATTCTAATAAATCTCATTGTCCTAGTGGGTAGAGTGTCCGCCAATGATCCGGGAGACCTGGGTTCAATCCCAGGTCGCGTCATACCAAAGACTTTTAAAATGGTACTTGAAAACTCCTTGCTTAACACTCGGTAATATAAGGTACGTATCAAGGGTAAAGTAGAGCAATTCTGGGAAAGGAGTAGCGCCCTCCCCTACACCTTTGTGTAGTAGCTATTGAAAAGGGAGCCTTCTGGTCGCCCTCGACTAAAGGGAGACAACTTTACTATTCCTATCATTGATAATTTGCAAACAGTTATATGGTTTTTAAGTAACGAATTATAATCCTAAGTAAACAATTATATCTTTAAGAAACGATTCTTTATACAAATAATTCATGAATATACGAAATCAATAATTCTTGTGAAATACAATTTGTACACAATTTTCTACCTTAGAATACTATTTAAAAATAAGAATTTACAGACAATTATCTGGTTTCAAGTAATTATTTCTATTAATTAGTAATTTATTTGTACACAGTTACATGGTTTTATGTAACTAATAATAATCCTTATTAATCAATAGTAGCTTCAAGCAGAAGTCTTTATATAAACAATTTATATACAGTAATATGGTTTCAAGTATTTTTATCAATTACTAATAATTCTAATAGATCTATTCATCACATAAATGGGACTGTAACAAGTACTACCAATTCGGCTAAGAGTTGACCTGGGAGTAATGGCAACGGACGGGTACTCTACACTCCTCTGATCTCCAGAACTAGAGCCTTAACATCAGATATGGTTTCGTATCATACCCGGAACACATCCTTTTGTTGGAGGCTTTTAGCTCTCTGTAAGGTATGTAGTTAGCGTCAGTTAGGCACTGATAATAAGGCAGTATTTGAGTTAAAGTAAAATACCAATATCTCTCCTAAGCGAGAGAGATACTCACAAAGTGAGAGAGAATGCTATTTCCAAATCAGAAGAATTCGGCACTCTCGACACTCTTATTCTTTATTCTGAAACTCCATAAAACTGTGCTAACGTAGATGGTCGCTTTTTCTCGCACTGAGGGTGGGAGTTCGAGTCAAGAGTGGGTTGTTAACGTGGCGTAATGCCTAAAGTACTAGAATGTGAGCTTGAATTTAGTAAGTTCGAACTCCACACGTAGTATTACGTTCACTTTTGGACAAATCGCGTTATGAAAGGTATGAAACTTTTTATCTTCCAAGCTATTGGTTAAATAATATATATTTACCTACAACTCCACACGAGCAGGATGTGATACAAGGTCATATTTATGCGGTTTAATAGGTTTGAATTTGAATTTTCCTTCTAGACCGGTTCCCATACCAAGTTAAAGAGCCAGTCTATCCTACTATTTACCCGTAGCTAAAAGGAAAATAAGTTTTCATACCGTTCCCAAGGATATTTGCGCTATGTAAAATGCAAAAAGCCAAGTTCGGGATTTGAACTCGGGTCGCAGTATCCATTTTTTTTTTTCTTACCATTACACCACAAACGCCTCCAAGGATTAAAAAGTGTTACTGCTGTTTTTATACAAGGATGGTTTAGTCAATAAATAACCCATGAAGGTTGATATGCCATTAAACAAAGAAATCACACAGTCTAAATAGAATAAAATTTTGAATTGTGATTTTCAAGGCAGGTCCATCTTATTTTAAAGACTGGCACTGCATAATCATTTTATTACTTCCCAATCTGACTAAGCCACTTTATCCATGTATCCAGAAATATTTCTGATGCAGCTGGGGTTATCAACATTGCACTGAATGACCCAAAGAAATTTGCTTTAGGAATAAAAGATTTATCAAAACAAAATACAATCTGAATATTTAATTATTGGGGTCAGATATAAGGTGCGTAGATTTCGCGCACTTCCAGTTCCGGATTGAAAAAGGACAAATTTATTTTTTATTCTCACAATAATCTCAGAGTTGAGCAGCAAGGAGAGGCGACCGATCCGTTTGTGGTGTCAAACAACGATTGAAATACTTATAATATGAGATGCAAGTAGACTTCCTACTTCTTTACTCTGAATTCTTAGCAGAATTAACCCGACAAGAAAACGGTGATAAAAAGGAAAATAATGTATTAACTCAAACAGTACGGTTTCTTTTGTTTGTGTTGTTTAAAATCGCACTGTTCAAGATTTTAATATTTGTCCGAAAGTGAACGACTGGAATTCGAACTCTCTTACTTAGAGGTCATATTCCAGTACTTTCACCACTACACCAACGGAACCTTCGATTCTATTTAGATTGGAACGCTCACCCTCAGAGAATAACTGACCATCTAATTTGCACAGTTATATATAGCTTGAGAATATAAAGTTCTATTGAGTGTCGAGATCTTTCTATCTCTCTCACTCATTAGGGATATTGGTGTTTTACTTCAATGCAAATACTGCCCTATCAGTGGTGCCTAACTGACGCTAACAACATACCTTACAGAGGGCTAAAAGCCTCCAACAAAAGGATGTGTTTCGGGTATAATACAAAACCATATCTGATGTTAAGGCTCTAGTTCTGGAGATTAGAGGAGTGTAAAGTACCCCCTCATTGCCATTACTCCCAGGTCAACTCTCAGCCGAAGTGGCAATTTATGTGATGAATAGATCAATTAGAATTATTAGTAATTGATAAAAATACTTGAAACCATATTACTGTATACAAATTGGTTATATAAAGAACATCTGCTTGAAGTTATAATTACTTAGGAAGATTATTAGTCACTTGAAACCAGACCATTGTCGGTGAATTCTTGATATTAGTATTTTTAAGTTAGACAGTTGTGTACAAATTGTATTTCAAAAGAATTATTGATTTCGTATATTTATGAATTATTTGTATTAAGAATCGTTACTTAAAGATATAATTGTTTACTTAGGATTATAATTCGTTACTTAAAAACCATATAACTGTTTGCAAATTATCAATGTTAGATAGGAATACTTGATAACGTATAACTGTGTGCCAGAAAATCTTTCAAGAAATTACTACTCAAAAAAATCTTCATATAAACATACAATAAACGTGAGAACATAACCTCTCTGCATAAAATACCCCCAAATGGGTTGAAATGCCGTTAAAAATCAATTAATACAATTACCATTTGTCTAAGAACTCAAATGGTACTGCCAATAGTAACGAATAAGATAATTCTACAAAATCACTTTTTCTCGATATCGAAAAAGAAACACAGACACCTGGTTACAAAAACATCTTCATCTTTATTCCGGACGTGACAAGTTCTTAAAACCGGTAAGATGGACATTATCAACCACATTTTGAGTGTGCCTGTGTATACACACGCACACATTATATATATATATATATATATATATATATATATATATATAGTGTGTGTGTGTGTGTGATAGCGTACGCATATAGTCAGTGGTGTTTGGGGATTCAATTTCTCACCAACGTGATCATTAGTCTATGATATCCTTATTAAGATATGTCTCCTCTATCACCGATATTGAGCGTTCTTTCTTTATGAATATAGCATACCACATTATTAGTTACACACAGATATATATATATTCATCCTCCATCTCAATTTTGATGCTCTGGGTAGTCTGGAAATAGTCCTTCGTTACCATTATTCTCAGGTCCACTCAAATCCGGACTGTGAGATTATCAAGTGTCTCTTAGATTTATGTGATTCATTGATAGGACCTATTTATTGTTGGTCAAGTGATGTTAACCAAATTTCTCAAGGTGGCACGTGTATATATATATATATATATATATACACTTTAAGAAAAACAACGAAACCGGTCACATAGGATTATAAATTTATTTCAATCCTGTTACGCATTTTTGAAATTTCCAAAAACACGAAAAAAAGTAACAGGACTTCTTCAGATCATTTTGGATAAAAAAAATTGAATAGACACATGGTTTAACTGGACCAAATATATATATATATATATATATATATATATATATATATATATATGAGAGAGAGAGAAACGTATATTAACGGAAAGAGAAATGCAACACTGAAAATGTGTTTCTATTTACCTATTACTCAACCAATCCGAAACAAAGCTGCTACACAGATTTTAGATTAAGGGAAGTATGAACATTACTCAGGCTCTTTATGCACATACTGAGTCCAGGTGAATATCGGTATTGTTTTTCAGGGTGTTGCAGTTTTAGAAGAGTATGTGTGTGTGTGTATATATATATATATATAACGGACAAGTCTGTAAAGGATTGAATAAAACACAGCTCTACAAATGTAATAAATTTTTATTTCTTTAAATTGAGTGAAAAGGTAAAAAACAGAAGTTACAAAGACTTTCTTGTAAAAAAAAATGTGTTAGTCAGGGCGTAAACATTGAGAAAGTGAAGATTCCTGCATGAAATGTAGCAGATTTTGTAGGTCTTAATCTAATTGGATATATTTTATGTGTGTTAAAAAAAATCTATGCCAATCAACCTTCTTGGGTTATTTAATGCCAAATCCATTCGTTTAGAAGAAAACTAGGGCTACTATTTAACCCATAGCAGAGAGGATAAGGGGGTTCATACCTTTCCCAAGTGGTAACATTTTTGAAATAGTCATAGATGGGGCACCCAATGAGACTCGAACTCATTCGTGTAGGCTTGCTAGTCTAGCTTGCAAACCATTACACCATCCGAGGTGCCCAAGTCGAAGATTGTCCAGTCGACTGGGGCTGTAGAATACACCGACTGCTTCTCTGCAGATATGACACTAAACAGTCTGATGGTGAGGTTCCAGCAATGCTGGAGCTTTGGGGAATGCGGAGTACCCCTTCATTGCCATCGCTCCCAGGTCCACTCTGGCCCGGAGTGCTAGCACCTGATAAGGGTCCTATCTATGGGTTGAATAGAACTAACAGCATACTTATGCTAAAATGAATTGTTTGAAATAAAAATGTTTTTGACAATTAAACCATACTTACATTTAAACTGCGTGCTTATGCTTAACTGAATTATTTCAAATAGAACTGTTTTTCGACATTAAAACTGTATTTACACTTAACTGAATTGTTACATATAACTGCTTGAATAGTTTGAAATAGAAATGTTTTTGACAATTAAACTGTGTACTTATGCTAAACTGAATTGTTTGAAATAGAACTGATTATTTACATTAAAATGGATTTGGCGTTAAATAACCTACAAAGGTTAATATGCCATAAAACCCAACAAACCAACCAAGTCAAAGAACTATTCAGTCTTAAATTTTTTCCGATCATATATATAAAATTTGTCCATTTTGTCGGCTGTGCTTAGAATACATTGCGTCCCCCAGCAGGTGGGGGGTAACATGAGCTGCCATTTCCTGATTTTGCAAGGGTTACTTGGCGTTAGCGCTTTGTGGGTGTTACTGTTCTTTCCAGACAATATCTGCTTGGCAGGGCTAAGTTTACTGTTTGGCACCTAAGGCGTCTCGAAATCGGGAATGATGAAATCAAGCATTTTTTTTTGTGACGACTATGTACGAGTTTTGATTCTTGCGTTGCCTCGCCCCCACTTTTAAATGACTTAAAATCTGACTTTTTAGGATGTCTGATGCATGAACATTAAATGATGAGGCTCCAGTTCTGGGGAATTTGAAGTACCCCTTCATTGCCATTACTCCCAGTACCACTCTTGTGTTAGGTTCAAATAGATCTGTTTGAAAATTATTCGCATTCTTTCGGATCGAGCACAAAGGAAAAAAAAAAAAAAAAAACTCTTAAGAAACTGCCACCTACTGTGTAAATATGAATTTACAATGTACGCGATTCACTCACTAGGCATAAAATAACTCGAAATTGGTTGACATGCCGTTAAAATCAATGATTAAATCTATTTGTAAGGATTTTATCTTTAAAAAAAATAGTGGAAACCGTGGAGAGGCATGATCACCTAAGAGCATGACGCTTTTAGAAAATTGAAAACAAGAAAAAAAAAAAAAAGATTTACGCCCCCCCCCCATACACATGGTAAGCAAATTATTTTCTGAAAGACTACCTGATATAAACGCGAAACATAAACAGTGATAAACATAAAATAAGAGGATTAGATTTTTTTGTTGGGGAGAAAAAAAATTTAAAAAAAAAACTTCAAGAGGAAGTCGGTATTGACAGAAAAAAAAGATAAAGAAATCTTTTGGCACAAGTGTCAACGAAAGGAAAATAAGGCCAATCCACTTTGAATGTTATTTACTCAGCTTTGCTTAACCTAATAAAAATTTGAGAGTCCAATGAATGATGTAATTCATCATCATAGCGTGGTTGGTTGGTTGGGTTTTATGACATATCAACTTTTGTAGGTTATTTAATGCTAAATCCATTTTTATGTAAATAATCAGTTCTATTTAAAACAATTCAGTTTAGCATGAGTATACAATTTAATTGTCAAAAACACTTCTATTTCAAGTCACTCAGTCAATTCAAACAATTCCAATTCAGCCTAGTACAAGCACAGATTCCGTTCACATACAGCTAAACGTCAAAACAGTTCTATGTTAAACAATTCAGTTTGGTGTCAATACAGTTTCAATGTCAAAAAACAGTTCCATTTAAAATAATTCAGTTTAGCACAAGCACGCAGTTTAAAATAAGTGCGGTTTAATTGTGAAAAATATTTCTATTTCAAGCTATTCAGTTTAGTCAAACAGTTCAGTTTAGCATAAGTATGCCGTTAGTTCTATTTAACGCATAGATAGGACCCTTATCAGGTGTTATCACACCGGGCCAGAGTGGACCTGGGAGCGATAGCAATGGAGGGGTGCTCCATATTCCCCAAAGCCTATCATTACGGGGACCTCATCAAATCAGGACACTCGTTGAGGGGTCTTACCCCTCTGCAGAGGTGAAGTCAGTGTATTCTACTGCCCCAGCCGACTGGGCAATCATCATAGCGTACCGACAACATTGATTATTTGACTCTTTCTCACTACCCGTCCCTTTCGGCCATCGTTCTTTGCAAGCACTCTAGACTAGCATTATTCAAAGTGTTGGTGTGAGTACCGGTGCTGGTATGCTTGTCATCAACTGTCTGTACGTGACGAGTTATCAGTTTCACATTTTTATTATGTGTGTGTCTAGCTGAAATTACGTCACCGCCGACGGCACAATTCCCTTAGTTATTTGCGGTACATTCTCAGGGATTATTCAATCCTAACTAGCGACTTATTCATTAAAGATATTTCTATTAAAATTTAGCTGAGTCGACTGGAGTTGTAGAATACACCAAATGCATCACTGAAGAGAGGTAAGACCCCGCTCCCGACGAGTGTTCTGCTTATGACACTAAACTGTCCGATGGTGAGGTTCCTCTCCAGGAGCTTTGGGGAATATGGACAACCCCTTCATTGCCATTACTCCCCGGTCCACCCTGACCTGGAGTAGAAGTACCTGGTAGGCTGCCTTCTATAGATCAAATAGAACTGTTTGATCATTTAAACTATGTGCAAACAAATGACTGATGTTAGATTGAATTGTTAGTATTACATAGCAATACTTGGAACCATTTAACAGTGAGCAAACAAATGTGTAATATTGAAAAAGACTTATTAGTGTCAAATAGGAATACTTTAAACTTTAACTGTGTGCAAACAAATTAACTCAAACTTTTTGGAAAATAAAATCACCCCAAAACTATTCACTTACAAATGTATAATCTTTTAACTGTGTGCAAGCAAACGAGCTATGGTTAAATGCCAAATCTTGTTTTTATATATATATATATATATGGTTGTTGTAGGTCCAAAGAAAGAATAAAGATATATTTTAAAATAGGAAGATCCACGAAGAGATTTGCATTTTTTGAATTCATTTATTTTGTTTTCATATACGGGTTATATATATATATATATATATATATATATAAATTTGTCAATAGACTCTTGAAATTGCTATATTGACCAATTTGATTTCCTTTTTTTTTTTTTCAAATTGATCAATATAGCAATTTCAAGAGTTTGTGTGTGTGTGTGTATATATATATATATATATATATATATATATAGTTGTTGTTGTAGGTCCAAAGAAATAATAAGGATATATTTTAAAATAGGAAGATCCACGAAGAGATTTGTATTTTTTTGAATTTATTTATTTTGTTCTTACATACGGGTTTATATATTTCCAGCTTGTTGCTTTCGTCAGGCCTTTTAAATGGTGTACTCAATGAGACTTGAACTCACTCTTATTTCCAGTATAAATGTTATATATATATATATATATATACACATACACAGACACTGTATAAATGTTTATATATATAAACATTTATATACTTGAAATAAGAGTGAGTTCAAGTCTCATTGAGTACCCCATTTAAAAGGCCTTGTGCCACACATGTTCTCTGACGAAAGCAACAAGCTGGAAACATATATATATATATATATATATATATATATATATATATATATATATATATATAACCCGTATGTAAAAACAAAATAAATTCAAAAAATACAAATCTCTTCTTGGATCTTCCTATTTTAAAATTATATATAAACAAGATTTGGCATTAAATAACTTACAAGGATTGATATGCTATTAAACCCAACCCTGTATTATTAATGTGTTTAAATTCCGGCACTGTTTGTTATGTACCCTTAAAACATAAAAGTTTGCATAAACATTTTCATAAAACCGGGTTTATTTAATAAATAATTCGTGTTATTGATTTCGAATATTGTTTCTTTTCTGTATTAAATACACCAGTCAGCTGTGGTTGTAAAATACGCCGATTACATCAACGCGGAGGGATAAGATCCCACTTCAACGTGTGTCCTGGATATGACACTAAGCCATTTGATGGTGAGGCTCCAGTTCCGGCTAATCCAGTCGGTTGGGGCAATAGAATATACCGACTGCTTTTCTGCAGAAGGGTAAGACCTTCCACAACGAGTGTCTTAGATATGACATTAAGTAATCTGATAGTGAGGCTTCAGTAATGCTGGAGCTTTGGGGAATGCAGAGTACTCCTTTATTGCCATCTCTCCCAGGTCTATTCTGGCCCGGAGTAGTAGCACCTGATAGTTTAGTTCTATTTGACCCATAGATAGGACCCTGTGTACTTTTGCTAAACTGAATTGCTCGAGATAGAACTGTTTATGTGTATAAAAGACCTGCTGACTGGTTCAATGTTTAGAGTGTTTGCCAATGGTCCGGGAAACCGGGGTTTAATCCCAGGTCGAGTCATACCAAAGACTCAACAAATGGTGCCTGATGCCACTTTGCTTTAACACTCGGCATTATAAGGTACAGATCAAGGGTAAAGTGGAGCAATCTCGGGAATTGAGAAACGCTCTCCCTTACACCTCAGTGCAGTAGCTATTGAAAAAGGAACCTTCAGGTCGCCCTCGATTACGGTCGCCAACTTTACTTATATGGATATGGATTTTGTATAAAATAACCAACAGTGGTTGATGTGCCATAAAACCAAACCAAACCATCTAGTTCCGGAGCTTTGGGGTATGTAGAGTACTGCTTTCCTGCCATTACTCCCAGGTCCACTCTGATCTGAAGTGGTTGTGCTTATGTCCCATCTATGGATCAAATAGAACTATTTAATCATTTACTATTCTTGAAACCATTTAACTGTATGCAAACAATAACAATACTTTTGTTCAAACAAATCAGATAGAACTGATTTTAAAATAAAATTACCGACTATCTATTCCCTGACAAATAATATATCTATATGCATTTAACTATGTGCAAACAAATGACTTAACTAAAATTGTTAGTGTTTCATAGCAATAATTGAAACTTCTTAACTGTGTGTAAACAAATTAGAATGTTACCAACAATCTGTTTACAAATCATATGCATTTAAAAAATATATGTATTAACAGGATTTGGCATTAAATAACCTACAAAGATTGATATGCCATTACACCTAATTGACTAGAAATACTTGGAACTTGATTAGAAATGAAAGCCATGCAAAAACTTGCAAATATGGTACCGGTCCATAGCAAATGGGGAAAAATATCTTCCCATCGGATAGTTTGAGAGGTAGTATTCAAGACGGTACCTAGTGTCCACACAGAGCTGATAATTGTAAGTTTTTACTGGTCTATGTGTCGAAATTCGTAGAACGTCGCTTATGAGTTAGTTCTTACTTCGCCAGCATGTCTTGTTTGTTTTGGATTGTTAGCGAGATGGTAGGCAGCTGGCCGTACAACAGCTGTTTTTTCGGGTGCTGCTCCCAGGATTTCTAAAAGCATCTAGCTTTTTCAAGATGAGCCGGGCAAAGTTGGAGAAATAAGGACAAACTCTTGAGCGAGGTTCTGTTATGGACACATCAGTGTTGGTCGACCATCAAAAACTCATCTATCAGCTCTGTGTGGACACTGGATGTTATCTAAAGGACGAACCAGGATCGGTGGACGATAGGGACGGATTGTGAGAGATAGTTCAGAGAATCTTTGCTATCAGTGTGCTTTGATGAATTATTCACAACTATTTTCTCGTTCCAAAAACTTAATCTTTCGAGATGTTTATTTGAATATATTTGCAGCATTTTGTACTTTTGCCATTTTTTAAAAATATTTCCATACCAACGGCAAACCTCCTTGGGGACTTTGTTTGAACCACTACTGTTTAATTTGATGAACACTCCTCTGAATATATATTTTTAATTGCCGTATATACTCGCGCATATTTAAAAGCGATTTATCAACTCAAAACCAGTTGGTCGTTTATTACACGAGATATGTTTTTTGAAACATCAAAGCTTACCTTCAGTCCAGTCGGCTTCGGCTCTAGAATACATTAACTACGTCTCTGCAGAGGGATAATCCCCCCCCCCCACTACAACGAGTGTTCTGATATGAAACAAAACAGTCTGATGGTGAGGCTCCTGTAATGCTGAAGCTTTGGGGGATGCGAAGTACCTCTTCATTACCTTTGCTCCCAGGTCTACTTTGGCCCGGAGTGATAGCACCTGTATGGGTCCTATCCATGGGTTTGATATAACTGTTTGACATTTAAACTGAGTGCAAACAAATGACTTATGATAAATTGAATTGTTTGAAATAGAACTATTTGATCATTTAATTGTGTGTAAACAAATGACTTGTGTTTAATAGAATTGTTAGGGATACATAGCAATACTTGAAACTATTTAACTTTATTGACTTTCAAACATATCAACAATGGAAAGGAATCCGACTGTATGGAGAAAATTGAATAACTAACTAATCCAAATTTGATGAATTTATTTCAAAGGAAAGTCGATTTTAAAACGTTTCAGTTTTAATGAACCTCCATCAGGACTTTAAAATGGTAAAATAAATGTTGATAGAAGATCGATCGATGTTTAATAAAAATACGTAAACGGGAGAATAATATATACAAGGAAATATCATATAGCCGTTCACTCATTCAATCAGCGTTCTTTTTCGAAAAACTATTCGTGATTAGCACAGGCAACGATGTTAAACAAATGGAACCCCTAAGAGATACAATGGAGAAGAAAGAAAAGTGAAAAAAAGGAAAGAAGAAATAAGAAGTCTTTCTTTTTTCTTCTTTTTAATCCGTTGGATCTTTTAGTAATTCCAATTGTTAAGACGCCATTGCCTGTGCCAATCACGTGATAGGTTTTCGAAAACGACTCGGAACAATTATATGATCTTTCTTTGTATATATTCTGGCCTCCCTCTGTTTTGGTTGGTTGGTTATTTTTTTTTTTGTTTTAATCCCGTTAACCATAACCACCTACTCTCTTGGATTAAATAAAGGGTTCAGTTCAAGGTTCTGAGTTGACCAGTGTTCAACCTGAAGAAGGCCGATGAAGACAGCTGTCTGAATACTCAGAGATAAAAATGATCAAGCTTCACAGAAATTTAGACAAAAATACAATATTATATAAGATGCGTGCATATGAATAATTTATGCTAAAAAGAACTGGCAAAAGGACCCGGTATAACCCGGGTTTTAGATAAACTTCAAAAGGATATTTATCGTTTAAGTAATATTTTCGCAATAACCGTTCTATCCAGTACATTTGAAATCTTTAAATCAATCATACCCTTTCTCAGCGGGTCTTACGGTAGGCTGACTGTATTCCCTATAGAGGGTTAAGACTCCCTCAAAAAGAATGATCTGGTTTTGGTTGGTTGGTTGGTTGGTTTCTTTGTTTAATGGCATATCAACCTTTGTAGGTTATTTAATGCCAAAGCTATTCTCCTTGAAGAACAGTAGTAGTTCTATTTAATCCATAGCTGGGAGGATAAGGGGGTTCATACCTTTCCCAAGGGTATTTGCCCGAAAGTGAACGTATTAACGCGACTGGAGTATAAACATTCCACAGTCCATCGCTTTAACCATTACACCACGAGGACACCCGCTTCTGTTTTGGTATTATATCTAATATCCATCATTCTTCTATCAGCACTTGTTTTACCATTTTAAAGTCCTGATGAAGGTTCATTAAAACTGAAACGTGGTGTAATGGTTATCGTCGTGGGAAATGGACACGAGTTCAAAACCTGGACGAGACTGATTGCATTTCACATAGCGCTAATGCCCTTGGGAAAGGTATGAATCCAATTATTCTCCCTCCAGCTATGGGTAAATAGTAGAGCAGACTAGGTTCTTCAGCCTTGGTGAGGCAACTAGTCTAGGAGAAGGAAAACTCTGAATTCAGACCTGTTAAACTTTGCTTAAAAATTGACCTTGTGTCATATCCTGCCCAAGCGGAGGGGTTGGGTGAATAGGATTAAAACTGAAACGTATTAACCTCGACATTCCTTCGTAATTATTTCCTTACTTTCAGACAACTTTGAATTATATTTACAAATCATATATATCTAATATATATGAATAAACTGGATTTGGCATTAAATAACCTGCAATAGTTGATATGCCATAAAACGAAACCAAAGCTTACCATATTTACCAACCCCTCCGCTCGGGCAGGATATGACACAAGGTCAATTTTTAAGTGGAGTTTAACAGGTTTGAATTCAGAGGTTTCCTTCTCCTAGACTAGTTGCCTCTCCAAAGCTGAAGAACCCAGCCTGCTCTACTATTTACCCATAGCTGTCTTCATCGGCCTTCTTCAGGTTGAACATTGAAGTCAACTCAGAACCTCGAACTGAACCCTTTATCTAATCCAAGAGAGTAGGTGGTTATGGTTAACGGGATTAGAACAAAAAAAAAAAACCCAAACAAAACTAACCAACCTTTCCCAAGGGTATTAGTGCTATGTGAAATGCAATCAGTCTCGTCCAGGATTTGAACTCGTGTGGCCGTGTCCATTTCCTATGACGATAACCATTACATCACGGGCACTCCCATTTAACCAAATTTACCCTTGCCGTGACTTCCGCCCAAAATGTCCCCCACATAGCCAAAATCTAAACAAACTTATTAGTTAAGATAATAAAGGTTTTACTTAACTTTAGAACCGGACATTGTCCTTTGGGTGTTCGCCAATGGCCCGCGAGACCTGGATTCAATCCCAGGTCGAGTCATACCAAAGACTCAACCAAGATAACATCAAGTATCATTTTTTAACACTCAGCATTATAAGGTAAGGATCAAAGGTAAAGTGGAGTAATCCAGGGAAAGGAGCAGCGCCCTCTCCTACACCTTGGTGTAGTAGCTATCGAAAAGGGAGCCTTTAGGTCAACCTCAACTAAGGTTACTTACTTAACTTTGTCTAATTCTAATAACAACAGCGGATACAGTATGTACAAATATAAATAGTAAAAAAACGTTTCTCAAGAACTTCGTTATCTAAACTAAAAGCCTTTATTTAAGTATTAGATAGGCTATGCAGAAATACATAGGGTCAGACTAGCGGGAAATTAGAGTCATGGATACGTATGTAATTATTATAAATGCTATTGTATTTTAGTGGTGGGGATTTTATCATGTTTGGACTATCTAAGTAAACACGGTGAGCTACATCAAGGTCTAGACTATATTTTGTTACGTTATTGCATTGATTTTTGATTGTATTACTGTAGTTTTGAAACTATACATGTCTGAATGTTTTCTCTTTGTGTCATTGGATGTTGAAATATTTTTGTTGGCTAGCATAGGCAAAAGTTTGGGGTCATTTATTACACGCAATATATGATAAAAACGCCCTTTTGTGGTTAAGAATTGTAGGTACTTTACTTCTTTGAGTACATATCTTCATAATGAATAAATGTATAAAAAATACAGTCACTTTTAAATTTCAAGATAAAACTTTAATATCAGAAAAATGTTTTACTATGTGGACGATTTTTTTTTAATTGACATCTTTTATAGTTTTGAAATTGTTTGGTCGACTGGACTAATTCTTTTTGTGCGTGTGTGTTGTTTTTGAGATTAGCACATTACGACCTGTTCATTCTACAGCCTTCTTCAGATGTACAATTCGTATGGAAGATCTTTTCCGTATTTTTGTGACGAATCATTATCATTCCTCGAGTCGTTGAGACTATTAAATCCAGTGTGTTGCTTTCTTTGAGACTAAAACGTTTCAGCCGGTCAATTCTTCGGTCTTCAGCAGGTTTACATCCCATATGAAAAGATAGGATTTTTCTTTTTTTTTCTAGGAATAGCGGCACTATTTCTTCTCGGACTGTCCCCATTTTATTGGAAAAAAAGTTCCTCATTTTCGTTTTACAAATTCGACAAGTGAAAATATATCAGAAGAAACGTTTTCTTGTTACGTGTGTGTTCCTGGGAGGTGGGAAATGGGATATTAAGCTTCCCTTAGCCCGGCACGAGAGGGAATAAAGATCGTGCAGCGCCAATTTTCCAAGTGTGAGGACCGATCGGAAATATCATGGCAAGAAATATTTCTTGAATCAAATGGGATGCAAGCGAGAGTCGTTCCGAGAACTTATTCTTCTATTTCCGACCCGTGATGTTTTTTGTTTTGTTTTTTTTAATGGCCGTAGAATGTTGGTCTATGTAGTTGTGATGAAAAGCAACTGAAATTAAGATGAAAGAAATACTAGTCAGAAGTTTAAAATCGTTGACAATGCTTCGTCTAATACAAATTCAAATTAATTTTACTATTGGTGAAAATAAAACAATTTAAAATCAGATGAAAGAAATACGAGACATGAAAAATGATGCTTTTAATAATGACAAAATTTTTATCCGGATTTGAAATATTACGGATTAAGAATACTCCAGATAATCGATCGACGCAATTTAAATAGGACATAGAATAGAGGGGATAATCAGTTTGTCCGTATCTCACAATAATCTATCAACTGAATTAAAAATACTCTGAATGATTCATTCAGGCATTAAATTTCTGTGACATTATATCCGCGAAATTTCAGTACAGCCACCAGGAACGCTGACTCATCCTCGGCTTCTGGGTCCAAGGTCCTTGCTCCTCGCTTAGCAGCCGCCTTTCTCTGACCGTCACCTTCCCCCCGACCTCTGTTGACTGCTTTCTTCTGTTGAATGACCTGGGACCTTGCTTTCCCTCGTCTTCTTCCAGTCTAGTAGAAAATCTCGCGCGTAGGCCCTTTGTGTAGGTTTCGCGCCAAAACAGACAACGGAATCCTCTGACTGGCACTCACCCACTGAAACGTGCCACATTTCATAGCAAGATCACAATTGTTAAAAGAGGTTTTATCAAAGTATCGAGGATTGTTACAAAAGTTCTAAGCCTAACCAAGATTTTAGATTTGTCGCGCACCTCTCACCATTGTATAGACCACGCCGGCAGGGAAATTAAAACCATATCTGAATTAATTTTTCCAGTTGGGTTTTATAGTACATCAACTCTTGTACGTTATTTACGGCCAATTCATATTTCAATACACACATTGGCCTAATGAGTAGTGCTCGCCAATGGTCCGGGAGACTGGGGTTCAATCCCAGGTCGAGTCATACCAAAGACTCAAAAAATGCTGCTTGATGCCGCCTTACTTAATACTCAGCATTATAAGGTACGAATCAAGGGTAAAGAGGGGCAACCTAGGGAATAGAGTTGTGCCCCCCTTACACGTCAATGTGGTAGCTATTGAAAAGGGAACCTTCGCGTCACCCCCGACTAGGACCGCCAACTTTACTTATATACACGATTTATAAAAGAGTAGCTATTTGTTTGCACGCAGTTAAATGGTTTCAAGTATTGCTATCTAACACCAATAATTTCATTCAATATTATTTGTTTGCACATAGTTAAATCTAGTTTTATAAGAGGTCATAGCGTGTTGCTACAACGGAAATGTTCAGCTTTTTGGGTGAGGGGTTCAGAAATTTTCCGACGGGTCTCGCATCATCGAAATTCTTCTCAACCGTTTTTTTTTTCCTTCTGAACTACGTCTACCAAGAATGTGTCACGTGGAGATGAAGTTGTCGAATTGTCGTTATTTCTCCGGCTTTCTTAGGTAATTTCTACCCACTGTCAAGCCTGTCCCAGCTGATTATTTTTTCCGACTAAGGCTAGAAAGCTCGATGTGTTCAACTGTTTTGTCATAACTGAATCGGAAACTAGAATAAATAGATTCGTTCTTTTTCAAATTGAAATACCAACAAACTCCGCCAGAAAGTGATATTAACTCTCAGTATCTTTTTTCTATGGTATTTGTCCTCCGTCCCACCAACCGGACGAGTATGGCACAAGGCCTTTTTTAGGGTGGGTCCAGATGCAGGGCCGTAGCCCACACGCGCCCAGCATGCCTCGGACCCCGTCGGCATTCCTCTTAAAAGGGACGCCTCAGGCGTTGGGCGATAAACCCAACCTCTCCAAAAAGGGTTAAAGCCTGGGGAGACGGCCCCCTGAGGGCAGAGGTAAATCCAGTGACAAGACACATCCGACCTGAACCGCCCATCGCATTACGGCCGGCCGAATGTGTCTCATCAACTGGAGACAACGCCTTTCGAAAGGCCGAGAAGCGGTATTTGTCACTGCCTCCCACCAGACAGGACTTGACACAAGGTCAAAAGCCCGAGTGGCCGATTAAAATGGGGATAAAGGGGAGGGGAAGGTCGGGAACGAGCCGAGACTCGAACCCTGCTAGTCATTGACCCACTAAGTGCAATGTGGGTCTAATGAGTCAAGCCGTATCACGGACCTAAATCTAGGTCCGGGCACGTATGCCAGCATATAGCTTGAACTAGACCGTGAGGTCTAGTGCTATACAAGGGGTCTGAAAAGCAGCTCGCCCACCCGAAGGTTGCCCAGCCGAAGTTGGGGGCCTATTCGGCCCCGAGTCTGCTCTTGGTTTCGATCACCCATCCGGCACGAATGCCAGACGGCCCAGCCAAAAGGCCGGGGAGCGATGTACCCTTTTTTCTATACCCATTGCGTCAGTCATACCTTCTATTTATCCAGATATCATGTATCAACCCATTCTTTTGGGAGTTCGGGATGAGAGGCCAGAACACATTCAGTAATGTGATGTTTTTAATTCATCACTTTTTACAAAGTATTTTTTAAAAATTTTGATTCCATTCAAATATAACCTAAAAAATGCTTTTTTTTTATTAACTTTGAAATCGGACACCTAATTAAGTTGGAAGTAATAAAATTAAAAAAACAAACAAACAAAAAGCTTGTACAATGGGGTTGTTAAAATCTAAGTATAATCTAAATTATTTACGTTAAAATAAAATGAATTTTAAATACGAAGTTGAAATAAAGTGAATTTTTAAATAAACATGAAGTTGAACGTAAATGAATTTAAAACTATTTCTCGCTTCGCACCCCCCACCGCCCCAAAACTGGTAAGTTCTGTTCTTTCCTTCCAAATTTATTTTTTAGTGCCACTGACAGCGAGGTGGGAGTAAGAAGAGGGTAGTTGGAACGACCCCGACCATTTCAACCTTGTGGGAGATGTTTTGACTTGTCTACATCCGATACGCTGAAATATCAACGTCGTGTGAAATACTCTACAGAGACAAACCAACTCACTGTTCGCTAATAGCAGCAGACATTTTTTTAACGTGAAGCTAATTTGAATATACAATAAATTGGATCAGTGGTCCCGAGACTTCTTTTCATGATACGAATACTAAAACTTCCCGCGGGGCCAAGAAAAAAAAAACACCTTAAATTAAATAAAAGTATATATAATATATATATAAGTAGGTTTTTTTTTTGTTAATGAAGAAAAATAAACGATTTTATTTTAAAAAAATATCAAATTATAGTTTTTAAAAGAATGGTTGTTTTTATGGTGTGCCAAGTCTTGCTGGGTTATTTAATGCCGAAATCGACAATTTTTACAAGCAGTTATTCAGTTTCAAGTAACTAAAAGTATTTCAAGTAACTTAAAGTATTTAACTATTTTTGCAGTTTTATGGTATCTAGTATTCCTGTGATAATGGTCGGTTTCTTTATTTAATGGCATATCAACCTTAATGGGTTATTCAATGTCAAACCCATCCTTGTAGAATAACAATAGTAGAACTATTTAACCCATTGCTTGAGAATAAGCTGGGTTCATGCCTTTCACTTGCATATGCGTGCAAAAGAAAATGCAATAGCACGACTAGTGTTCGAACTCGCTTCTTACGTTATTGTTGTCCAGCTCGTTAGCCACTGCGCCCCAGACATCCTCTCCTACTAATAATTATAGTTTTAAGTTCAATGAGTCATTTGTTCGCAAACAGTTAATAACAATCTTAAGTAAATAACTTTAGCTTCAAATAACTAATCTCAATAAAAAATAATTTACCAATATAATTATATTGTTTGTAAAACATTCCTATTTTAAACAGGTATTACAACTCCGGACCGAGTAGAACTGGGAGTATTGGAAAGAAAGCATATGATCTGATGATAGGCCAGTGGGCTGGGGTTCTAAAATACATCGACTGTATCCCTGCAGAGGGGTAAGACTCCCCCAACGAGTGTCCCGATTATGACATTAAACAATCTGATAATGTGGCTTGGGAGGTGCCCGTGGTGTAATGGTTATCGTCGTAGGAAATGGACACAGCGATGCGAGTTCAAATCCTCAACGAGACTGATTGCATTTCACATAGCACTAATACCCTTGGGAAAGGTATGAATCCAATTATTCTCCCTCCAGCTATGGGTAAATAGTAGGGTAGACTGAGTTCTTTAGCCTTGGTTAGGCAACTAGTCTAGGAGAAGGAAAACTCTGAATTCAAACCTGTTAAACTCCGCTTAAAAATTGACCATGTGTCATATCCTTCCCGAGCGGAGGGGTTGGGTAAATATAGATAATGTGGCTTCGAGAATGCGGAGTAACCCTTTATTGGTACCGCTCCCATGTCTACTTTGGCTCAGAACAGTAGCACCTGATCGAATCCTATCAATGGGTCAAACAGAACTGTTTGACATTTAAACTGATGTACTAACGCTAAACTGAATTGTTAGAAATAGAACTGTTTTTACATTCAACTGTGTGTAAACAAATAACTGATCTTTAATTGAAGTATTAGTGATACATATCAATACTTGAAAACATTAAACTGTGAGGAAACAAATGAAAAATAATAAAATTATTTGTATTTGATAAAAATAAAGGAAATCATTTAATTGTGTGAAAAAGATGAGCTCAGGCTCGTTTAAAAATGTTATCCACACAAATGTGTTTAGAAAGCATATATTTGATATATACGTATGAAGAGGGCTTGTCATTAGATAAACTACAAGGGTTGATATGCCATAAAACCCAAACCAACCCAACTAAACCAAATCATATGTATTTAATATATATGTATAAAGAGGATTTGGCATTAAATAACCTTGGCTCGTGCCCGAACTTCCCCTACTCCAAAACCCCAACTATAATCGACCTTCAGGTCATTTGACCTTGTGTCAAGTCCTGTCTGGTGGGAGGTAGAGACAAATATCACCTATACATTTAATATATAGGTGATATTTCTACCATACAAATGTATGGTAGAAATAGGCGAGAAACTAAACCTCACCAAGCACTGTTATTGAGTAGAATTTTTAAATACAGAAAACTAATGATAGCTTCCTTTACCACCTAAATTACAACTCAAATATCCAGATTGATTACTAATTCAACTTGCCTCAGTTCTATTTGACCCATAGATAGGAGCCTGTTAGGTGCTACCACTCCGAGTCAGAGTGGACCTGGGAGCAATGGCAATGATGGGGTACTCTGCTTTCCACAAAGCCCTGCTATCAGATTGTTTTATATCATATCAAGGACACTCGTTGTGAGGGGACTTACCCCTCTGAAAAGAAGCAGTCGTTGTATTCTGCAGCCCCAGCCGACTAGTATAGCAATATAACTAGTGACTATGGAAACTGCAGGTTTTATTTCAGAGTACCTTTTTTAGACTTACTCCTATGAAAGGGTATCCAGTTTTGATTTTGGAGTTGACTTCTCCTCGTTGGATTGCCTTCACAATCATTTCATATATAATGTTTACACACGCACACACGATGCCACCCAAATATTCGACTAATTAGACCATAAGGAAACCTTTACACATTCCTATCATCTTACAAAGAGTAGGGACTGATTTTTCCTAAGGTTTTAACGAGTTTTTCGCATGCGCGCATTAATAAACTGTCCTTGTACCATCTTGCTGACACTATCGGTTGGGGCTATAGAATACACCGACTGCATCTCTGCAGAGGGGTAAGAAAACCTCTACAAGGAGTGTCCTCGATATAACATTAAACCATGTGATGGTGAGGCACCAGCCTTGAAGATTTGGGGAATACAGAGTACTCCTTCATTGGTGTAATAGTTAACTTCTCATTGGGTTGCCTTCACAATCATTTCATATAAAATGTTATATATATACATACATACACGATGCCACCCAAATATTCGACTAATTAGACCATAAGAAAACCTGCAAAATCGTAGTAAGCGAGTTCGAACTCCAGTCGCGCAATTACGTTCACTTTCGGACAAATACCATTATCCTTCTAGTTATGGGTTAAATTGTACCACTACTGTTCTTCTAGAGGGTTGGCTTTGGCATTAGATAACCTACAAAGGTTGATATGCCATTAAACAAAGAAACCAAACCAAACCCATATAATTATTAGTATAAGATAAGAATACTTGAAATCATGTAACTTTCAGAAAATCTTTAGTGTAGGATTGAAATTTTGATAGGAAAGTGTGCAAAAAAATTAAAATACTATGCAATAATTGAAAAATAAAGGTGATTCTCTAACCTCAAGGCATAAAATAACTCTAGGTTGGTTGACCTACCGTTAAAAGAATCTTTCTTTTGGACAAAATTTACTCCAATAGTGACAACTTATGAATAGTAAAAAGTGTTAGAAATTTACGGTCTTGTTTCAAACTAAATGTAACTTTTAAAAAAGCCTCAAATCTCTTTGTTTAGTAGTATTTTAGAACATGGTGTGTCGTGACTAATACGTCTTTCAAAATGACCCCCCCCCCCAAAAAAAAACCTCCACTTAACATTCATTAATGGCACCAAAACAAAAGAAACGAAGCTTATAAAATGTCGGCTGGCACTTAAATACCTTTTTACCCAGTTCTTTGCGAAAAGTTCGAAATGTCAGCTTTTGTCACGGAGTCTGCGCAATTTGAAACCTGATCCGCTTCAACTAACTGAAACAGACGCAACAGTTAGATGTTTTGAAAAGCTTATCACAAAATATGAACTACTACGCATGCGTGTGGTTGAAAAACAAAAAGCGGTGTTCTGTTAAGAAGTGTTCCTTATTGACTCCAATGGTGAAAAATTAGCTTATATACGAGGTGGGATTAAAAACAAATATTGAGATTGGAGATTGTAAATGAAAACATCTATACGGAAAGGCAAGTTATGCAGTAAGGTAATGTGGGTATATATATATATATATATATGTGTGTGTGTGTGTGTATAGAAAAGTGCTCGTTCTAGTATGGCAAAGATGGCCTAAAACCTGAAATATCTGAGGAGAGTCCTCATCAGCTAATGGCTAACATGCCGGTTTGGTTTTATGGCAAATCAACCTTTACAGGTTATTAATGCTAGATCCTATATATATATATATAAACGTAAATGTTTGTTACTCCAGTTTTATACCACTAATTTTCAGAGAGTATTTTATTCGAATTCAGGGGTGTTTTTATATACTTATCCAAAAATATTACAATAATTTTTAAAAAATTTCAAGAAGTCGTTTTTCTCCGACAAAAGCCGAACGCGAAAACATCACTTCTCTTTCCAAGAATTTTACACGTGATTTATTTTTCTGCTTAGTCACTTTTCTTTCTTTTTTGGTTAACTTAGACAGAGACACTAAACTTTAAACCATATTTCATTGGTTCAGTAGTAAGTAATTTTTTTTATTCTAACGAATTGTTTACAAAATATTTTTTTGTGTTTAACTTCAACGAAAGACATCCATTAAAAAGTTTTCTTTCTTAAACCATATTTCATTGGTTCAGTAGTAACAAATTGTTTACTAAATATTTTATTTTCTTTTTTCAATATGACATTTTTTTTCTCTTAAAGTTCAACGAAAGACATCTATATAAATAAAAATGTGAAACATGTATATTCTTTTTTTCCCATTTAAACAAACTGAGCCACAGCAACGCGTGGCCGGGTACAGCTAGTATATATATATATATATATATATATATATATATAAATAAACAAACACATTCTATAGATAACATTCATAAACGAGTCTGTGCTCTTTTTGGCACACAGTTAAATGGTTTCAAGTATTGCTATATAACAGTTACAATTTAATATCAGTCATTTGTTTGCACACAGTTTGTTCTATTTGACCTATAGATAGGTCCGGGTCAGAGTTAACCTGGGAGCAATGGCAATGAAGGAGTACTCTGTATTCCCCAAATCTTAAACGCTGGAGCCTCGCCATCAGATTATTTAATGTTATATCCAAGACATTCGTTGAGCGGGGTGGGGTCTTACCTCTCTGTAGTCGATGTATTCTACAGCCCTAATCGACAGGGCTGTAACATGTACTGCAATCGAGCTATTTCATTTACATTCGGACTAGCACCCTTATGCCCTCGGCTATAGGGGGGGCGGTTAAATATCACCGCTATTTTTCTTTTGCAAGGATGGATTTAGCATTAAATAACCCACGAAGGTTGATATGCCATTAAACAAAAAAAAAACAAAAAAACTTATACTTAACTTTCATATTGAAAAAATATTTTTCAAAATTTAAAAAAAAAAAAATTTTCAAAATTAAAAAAAAAAAATTTCATTAGCTTTTATAGATTAATTTTCTTTATCAACTGTCCGAAGTCTCACCATCAAATTGTTTAGTGTCATTTCCAGGGCACTCGTTTTTGGGTGGTCTTACCCCTCTGCAGAGATATCGTCGGTGTATTATATGTGGCTTAGTCGACTGGGGTCATAGAAGGGTTGATATTTGCCTAATTTTTTTTTTTTAGATAATCTTGATAACTCTTATCATGTAGACTATTCGGACTACTTTATTCATCCTTATTGCTTTATTCCTAATGTTTCGGCCGATGCGTTCTTTAGCCTTCTTCAGGAGTTTCTTGTCGAACTCAGGAATCTACACGGAACTTCGAACCGAACCTCATGGATTAAATAAAGGGTTCGATTCGAAGTTCTGTATATATGCTCGAGTTTGACAAACACCGGAAGAAGACCGAAGGACGCATCGGCCGAAAAGTCACAAATATAACAAGATAAAGACAATAGTCCCAATACTCTAAAGGATAAAAAAGGCTGTTATGCGGCAAATATACCGACGAATCTAAATAATTATAGCTTCAATTAATTAATTGTTTTTAATATAGATAATTTGCACACAGTTATATATTAATTATTTCTATCTAATTGTAATAATTTTATTCAATGATAATTTGTTTGCACAGTTATAGAGTTTTGTTTAACGGTATATCAACCTCTGGGGGGTTATTTAATGCCTGAAGCGTCAGATTGTTTTTGCCCATGTTTTAGGATTGAGGGGTTTTGTTATACGTCTGAGTATATTTGATTGGATTTTGATGAAGAGATTGTATTTTTTTTATTTATTCATTTTTTTTTTTTTTTATTTAGGTATGGTGCTTTTGAAGCGGTCCTTTAAGTGATTTGACCGGTTGTATTTTAGGCGAATTCCACTTGACCTGTCACAGTTTATGAGCACGTGTTTGACAGTAAAGGGTACTTTGCACGTTGAGCATTTAGGAGGTGTGAGCGAGTAAATTGGGCATGACCAATACGAAGTCTAGAGAGTATAACTTCTTTTCTATTTCTTCTGTAGCCAACTGGCTTCTTACCTATGGTATCTTGTATACGGCTGACCTTGTTCTGTGATCATCTACAGATTTTTGCCATTCGCTTATTATGAATTTGTTAATGATTGGTTTTAGGGGTCAGTGTATTGAATTTTTGTATTTAAATGTCTGCCAAGAGTGCCTTTTCTTAGCTTTTTTCCTTCATTTTCTTGCTCAGTCGGCTGGGGCTGTAGAATTCACCGATTGCTTCTCTGCAGAGGGGTAAGACCCCACCCCAAAACGAGTGTCCTTGTCATAAAACTAAACAATATGATAGTGAGGTTCCAGTAATGCTGGAGCTTCGGGAAATGCAGAGTACCCCTTCATTGCCATCGCTCCCAAGTCTGCTCTGGTCCGGAGCTCTAGTACTTGATAAGGGTACTAACTATGGGTCAAATAGAATAAACCGTGGTTTGAGTTTACTGTTAGCATTTAAACTGCGTATTTATGCTAAACTGAATTGTTTAAAATAGAACTGTTTTGACAGCTAAACTGCATACTTATGCTAAACTGAATTATCTGAAATAAGACTGTTTTGACATTAACCCTCTGTATTGCCCAGTCAGCTGGGGCAGTAGAATGCACCGACTGCACCTCTGCAGTGGGGTAAGACCCCCCACCTCCAACGAGTGTCCTGGATATGACTAAACAATCTGATGGTGAGGTTCCAGTGATGCGGAGTACCTTTTCATTGCCATTATTTCCAGGTCCACTCTGGCCCGGAATGGTAGCACCTGATAGGGCCCTGTCTACGGGTTAAATAAAACTAAACAACATACTAAACTGAATTGTAAGAATTAGAACTGTTTGACTAAACTGAGTAAGTTGAAATAGAAATGTTTTTGACAATTAAAGTTTGTACTTAAATTTAAATTGTGTACTTACGCTAAACTGAATTGTTTAATATAGAAATGTTTTGACATTTAACTGTGTAAACAAAATCTGTACTTATGCTAGACTGAATTGTTTTGAATTAGAATTGCTTGACAAAACTGAATAGCTTGAAATAGAAATGTTTTTGACAATTAAACTGTTTACTCATGCTAAACTGAATTGTTTGAAATAGAACTGACTATTTGTATAAAAATGGATTTGGCGTTAAATAACCCACAAAGGTTGATATGCCATAAACTCAACCAACCTTTCATTTCCATGTATACCAGACAATGTGACTTAGTAAGAATGATGCTATTATTTTTGGAAAGGGTTCATTTTGTTTAGATGACTTGTGAGACGATGTAGTTGTGTTCTGTTGAGTTTGGAGGACTAATCTGGAGTCAGAGAAGATAAATTTAGATGGTTTATGGCTAGGTCGATAACCGTGACTTCTGCACTATTGATTGATGGTTTATTTGTGAGACGTTTTAGTAGTTTTTGGTTTTGGAAGATAGCAGCACAACCAACTTTCATTCCATGTTTGGACCCATCTGATGGGAATCTTGGAAGCTGTTTTGGATGTTGAAGAATTTCTCTTTGAAATGGGACGTGTTTTGGTTTTGAATAATTTGGTTAATTCTAGTTTTACTATTGGTTAATTTATTGCCCATGGTTCTGTTTTTTGGAAGAATGGCAATGTTATATTTAGGAATTGATATTGATTTCATTTAGGAGGGTTTGGATTCTTAGATTAAAAGGTTTGATGGCCTTTGGTTTATTTCAAAAAGGTTTTTATACCTTATTTCTATGATCCAGTAATAGGCAGGGTTTTGGGGGGGCATGAAATGAGTTTAGTACATTATTGGAGTGCAAGTTTATATCTTAAAGAAAGTCGGGGTTAGTTGGCTTCTACGGATTAGCTTTCAATTGAAGAGGTCGTGAAGGCTCCGAGGACATTACGGATTACCTGGTAGTGTATAGTTTTAAGTTCTTGGAGTAGGATTTTCTAGCTGCTCTAACATGAAGCAGCTGTAATCAAGTTTTGATCGTATCAGGCATCAGTATAGTTTAGTTTTTTTTCTGTTAGTACCCCAGTCAGTTTGTGTGGGTTGTGGTTCTCAGGAGTTGGATAGTTGGGTTGCATTTTTATCCTTAGTTTTGGGTATTCTTGTAATATATTGTCTTGACCTGCGATGAACCCGGTGGATGTAGTTGACGGATACATTCGGCCGTACACAGAGATTAACAGATGACCAGTAATGTGTGGATGTAAGCCATAACTGATGGAGAGCAGCCATGTGGTACGCATGAGAGATTTAAGACTCTAAAAGATCAAGAAATTTGGCCGAAGTCAGTTCCCGCTGACACTTCCAACACCCGACAGCTCCATCGTGTGTGCAAACTCGTTCCGATTGCTTTCCGGCACTACACAGGCGTCACCGTCGAAGAATAAAAATATAAGATATTTTTATAAATACCAGGCCATTGGCCTAATGACTAGAGAGTTCACTAGTGGTCCGGGAGACCGTGGTTCAATCCCAGGTCGAGTCATACCAAAGTCTCAAAAATAGTACATGATACCTCCTTGCTTAATACTCAGCATTATCGGGTAAAGTGGAGTAATCTAGGGAATGACGCGCGCCAACCTCTACATCTCGGTGTTGTAGCTATTGAAAAGGGAGCCTTCGGATTACCCTCGACTGGGGTCACCAACAACTTCTAAATACGTGTTCCTCTTTGTTTATGATCCAATAGTAGTAGACTATATTCCTATCCAGTACCAATAGCTTACCAACCGATCTTTTTGAGCCATAAATGGGAACTTAGTAATTGCAGTCATTCCGGAAGTTGTAGACCTGGGAGTAATGGCAATAAAGAAATTTCTCTACACTTCCCAGGAGTTCAGTATCATATTCGGTACATCTTTTTAGGGGGGTGGAGGGAGTATTACCCGTTTCAGAAGACACTCCCTACGTGTTCTAAGCCACGTCGATGTAACGTTTATCAATCTGAGGCCTGACTGAGTAAATTTTAATACGAAGTGGTTAAACTGCTGCTATGGTTTCTTAGTTTAAATGGCATATCAACCTTTATTGGTTATTTGACACCGAAGCTATCCAAAAGTAGTGGTACTATATAACCCATAGCTGGTGGGGTAAGAGGGTTCATACTATTCCCGAATGTATAAGTCCGAAAGTCAATGTAGTTGCATGACTGGAGTTATAACTTGCTTATTATAATGTCACAGTGCGGCACGTTAGCCATTACGCCACGGGGACTCACACCTGTGCAATTTTGTTCACTTTTTTTTTTTTTTTTTTGGAATGTGTAATCATTAGTATAAAAGGTCTTAAATTAAATGTTGAAAAAAAAGTAGGTGTCCCTCGTAGCGTAGTGGTTAAAGTGCTGAGTATTCGCCAATGGTCCGGAAGAGCGGGGTTCAACCCCACGGCTAGTCATACGAAAGACTAAAAAAATGGTACTTGATGCCACCTTGCTTAACACTCAGCATTATAAGGTTAAAAGGATCAAGAGTATTGTGGAGCAATCCAGGGAATGGAGTAGCGCCCTTCCCTACACCACAGTATAGTTGCTATTGAAAAGGGAGCCTTTAGGTCACCCTCGACTGTGGTTGCCAACATACGGTTTCTTAAATTAATTTCTTGATTATATTATATTATATTATATTGAGGTGCTCATGGCGTAATGGTTATCGTCGTAGGAAATGGACACGGCGACACGAGTTCAAATCCTCGACGAGACTGATTGTATTTCACATAGCACTAATACCCTTGGGAAAGGTATGAATCCAATTATTCTCCCTCCAGCTAGGGGTAAATAGTAGGGCAGACTGGGTTCTTCAGCCTTAGCGAGGCATCTAGTCTAGGAGAAGGAAAACTGAATTCAAACCTGTTATGGTCAATTTTTAAGCGGAGTTTGTGTCATATCCTGCCCGAGCGGAGGGGTTAGGTAAATATGATAAGGGTTTTTAAACGGTTTGCAAGCGAATAGTTTGTGGGTTACTTTATTTTTAATTGAGTTGTTTGAGCTTTTTTTTTTTGGCACATAAGAATACTTGAAACGATTTAACTTTCTACATATTTTCTTTTTACACTGCTATAAAGATCACAGTAGACATTGCTGATGAGATCGAAACAGCTGTCCAGTGGTTCCGTTATATCACATGTAGTGTCTGCCGGATTTTCTAGTCTTGGTAATTCAATTATAATAGAATTCTATTAAGTATTAATTATTTAAGATAGTTATATACTTTCAAGGATATTTTTCTGAATACTTCAATCCAATTTCAATCTTTTAACACTAACAATTCTATTTATAAGTTTTGTTGTTGCTGGTTTCGGTTCGGTTTCTTTTGTTTAATGGCATATCAACTCTTTGTAGGTTATTTAATGCCAAAGCCATTCTCCTAGAAGAACAGTAGTGGTGCTATTTAACCCATAGCTGGGAGGATAAGGGGGTTCATACCTTTCCCAAGGGTATTTGCCCGAAAGTGAACGTAATAGCGCGACTGGAGTACGAACTCGCGTACTACGATTCCGCAATCCATTACACCACGAGGACATCCCCTTGTTGTTGCTGGGTTTTATGGCATATCAACCTTTGTAGCTTATTTAACGCCAAATCCATTTTTTATGTAAATAATCTATTCTATTGAAAACAATTCAGTTTAGCATAAGTACACAGTTTAATTGTCAAAAACATTTCTATTTCAAACTATTCAAGCAGTTATATGTAACAATTCAGTTAAGTGTAAATACAGTTTTAATGTCGAAAAATAGTTCTATTTGAAATAATTCAGTTAAGCATAAGCACGCAGTTTAAATGAAAGTACGGTTTAATTGTGAAAAACATTTCTATTTCAAGCTATTCAGTTTACTCCAACAATTCAGTTTAGCATAAGTATGCTGTTAGTTTTATTTAACCCATAGATAGGGCCCTATCAGGTGCTAGCACTCCGGGCCAGAGTGGACCTGGGAGCGATGGCAATGAAGGGGTACTCCGCATTCCCCAAAGCTCCAGCACTGCTGGAACCTCACCATCAGATTGTTTAGTGTTATATCCAGGACACTCATTGGGGGGGGGGTCTTACCCCCCTCTGCAGAGAAGCAGCCGGTGTATTCTACAGCCCCAGCCGACTGGGCAATCTATTTATCAAGTCTTTCTATGTAATATATATAAGTTGCGCACAACTGTATGGTTTTAAGTAACAAATAATAATCCTTAATAGATGATGGAACGGTTCTAAATCTTACCACTATCTTCTGTCCTCGTGGTGTAATGGTTAAAGTGATGGACTGCGAAATCGTAGTAAGCGAGTTCGAACTCCAGTCGCGCTATTTCGTTCACTTTCGGACAAATACCCGTGGGAAAGGTATGAAAGTCCCTTATCCTCCCATCTATGGGTTAAATAGCATCACGGCTGTTCTTCTAGAAGGATGACTCTGGTATTAAATAACCCACGAAGGTTGATATGCCATCAAACACAGAAACCAAACTATTATCTTCAATGATATACTCACAACGTTTCGGCCGATATGCCCTTCAGCCTTCTTCAGGTGTTTCATGAGTAACTCGGGAGGAACCCCCTCATTTAATCCTTGTCGCTAATTCGAATTCCTGTAACCTTTAGATAACTTAATTCAAAAACATTTTCAACCAAACGCCTAATCCTCTGCGCTGTGTGTTCTTTTGGACAATTCAGATTGATTTTTTGGGAATTATTGGTTGATGGAGATAGTTATGTCATGCATGTTTTTTTTTACCTTAACTCATATCGCAATTTTTCAAAAATTTTATTTCATCAAGCCTTTTTAATTAATGGCTCCCAAATCGTATTCATTTCTTTATACTAGTAGTGACTCGTATCTCATTGGTCCCAAAAATCAATGAGTTGTCCAGCAGGACATATAGCGCAGTGGATAAGGCGTTCGGATGACATGTGCTCCTACATGATATTATCTGGAGGTTGCAAGTTCAATCCTGACAACAAGTAAGACTATCAAGGTATACTATAGCTTAATACTCGTACCGGGTCATGGTTAAAGTAATTGGAATAATCTGCGTGGATTAAATAAAGGGTTCAATTCGATGTTCTGTGTTTGCAGCTGAAACTTTGAGCATAACGATGAAGACAATTGTCCGAATATTCTAGGCGATAAAAATCATGTAGCTTCCTTTCAGAAATTTATGGGACCCTTACAGGTACAACCAATCCCCATACTAATAATCTAAATCCTCCTTGAACCTTAAGAATACAGTGCATTGCTCTGGTGTCCTAGTCTTGGAACAATGCTACATAAGTGATGAGGTTCCAGAAAATTGCTATTTCTGATTGACTTATTGATTGTTACCTTGAAAATTATCGGTATTAATTAAAACGCGATACCGAGACCATATAAGCTATACAAACAAATAATTATTTAAAACCATATAAATTATTTGTATGTTTGTCCTTAGGTTCTTTAATGCAAGTAACTAACAAACGTTAACACGCTAGAAAAGCAACCATTTTGTGTCTTACGACATCAAAAGATGGCTGAAGATTGTGAAACTAAAGAAAATATCTACTACCGAAATATATACATTCAAAGACGCCTAAAAAAAGTACACAGCAAGACTTTTTAAATAAAATTTTAATATCCTTTTAAAGATTCCTGAATTTTATTTCTAGCGGAATATCACACAATCAAAACGGATATTGTTAGTTATTGTTTGTTAATAAACTTTATAACCTGGAAACGCTTACGAAAAATAAAAACTGCTTACACATATATGAGGACTATACTTATTTTTCGATCGACATATTTTTGGTTTGAAAGGTTTTAGTGAAACAGAATTAGGTTACAAGAAATAACCGCTGATATCGTTTTCATTCCAATATTTTTCACTAGAAATAATAAAATGTTGGTATATCAGTTTAGAAGAAATTCGGCGTGTACTTATTGATGGGTGATGCTGGATTGTAAACAGGTTAAAATTGTCATAGTTGTTGTTGGGGAGGGTTCAAGGTTATTTCTCGTTTATATATATATATATATATAGACAACTCAGACAATGGTGGGAACGATTCTGTTTTGGAATTTTCTTTCTTCAATATCCATGTAATTCAAAATCCAGAGCAAATAATTCCACATGAAAGAAAAATCTTTAAAAATAAAATTTTTGTGATAAATATTGTCACAAAAATTTTTAGTGATTTTTATAAGTTTTTCTTTATATATATCACGTACACACACACACATATATATGACACATGTATACACACATACATGTATATAACACACACATATATATATATATATATACACTTTTATACACACACACACACATATATATAAACACTTGTATACACACACACACACACACACACACACACATATATAAACACTTGTATACACACACACACACACACACATATATATAACACTTGTGTGTATACACACACACACACACACACATATATATAACACTTGTGTGTATACACACACACACACATATATATAACACTTGCGTGTATACACACACACACATATATATATATAAAACACTTGTGCATACACACACACACACACACACACACATATATGTAACACATGAATACACACACACACACATATATATATATATAAAACACATGTATACACGTAAATATCTGCTGCTGTTATAAAGGTTGATATCCCATTGAAGAAGAAATCGAAAAACCCACTGATAGTAATGTCGTTTGGTTTACTTATAAATAAGATATGCTGAATATTTGTGATAAAGCATACCTATCCTTTTTAGGATAGCGTGTATACACAATCAACGGCGCTTGATGACTGTCAGTTACCCGCCTATGCGATCATCAGACCAAATTAGATTTTTATATATAACGCTTCAGACGTGTGAAAAACTAGCTCACCTGAGAATCGTAAAACTATGAACCATCAGTATTTATCCTGTCTTACATCTTTCACAGCCTATATTTTTCTTTACAAATGAAATATATTGATATCACGCAGTATTTTTGTACATCTAAAGATTTTATGAATTAATAACACTTTCAGAGGTAAACTTCTATCATATGTATGTGTGAATGGAGATTATATATATATATATATATATAATATGTGTGTGCGTTCCTCTGCATGTATTGAAATATTAATATTTCAATGTAGAAGCAGTTGTGTGTATGCGAATGATATATTCCCAAGACTAAGCAGAAATGGCCACATCTGTAGGATTTCTGGATCAGTCAGTGTAGGGGGGGAGACGTGGCCTCCCTGGGTTTCTACATCCCAGTCGGGGGAGCAAGCATATTTCCTGGTAAACATTAATAAATCTACAGGTTTAGGTTTCAAAGCCACCATTTCCCCCCCCCTCCAACCTCCTTTACTTTCTTCCTTTCATGACAATCCCACTCACCCCCCTCCTCCATCATTGCCAATGCGAGGATGCAACGTTGAAACTAATACAGACCTCACCCTTTCAGGAAGACGTAGAGGAGGAGGAGGGGGAGGAAGAGAAAAAATGAGTCTGAGTATAATTAACCTCTTTTGCTGTTTTACAAATTTAATATTTTTATCCATTGGGAGAAGAAAAGGTGCTTGTTCATCTCAAAAGGCCGGGCCTTTTTTTTTTCAGTTTGGCGGGAAAAAAAAAGGAAGAAGGGGGTAATTTTTAATTAAGGTCAAAAAGGTTCGATTAGAGAGTGATGTTCTACGGTCAGATTTCAGAGAACCTGTGTAGCAGTGACCCGAACATTTAATTCATATTACGATTATTAACAGGAAATTATAGAAGTCATTTTTATTTATTTTAGCTCTCATATCTTAACTCTACTTTTAAAATCCAGCCATAGATTTCTACGGCAATTCTGAAAGTTAGCGTAAAATTATCTCACACACACATGCACATTAATATATATATATATATAAGTCATCCACAGACAGACTGTTTCGTTGTATCACAACTCTTCAGTGGGGTTAGACACGTAGGACGCTTGAAGCCACGATCGAAACCCGCCAAAATTTACGTTGGACTTAGTATCAGACCACTAGGCTAACAAGCGTACCACGATAGCTAGGGAATTATAAGGTATTATGCAGCAACGTCGCTCGTTTGTTTACATTTTTATACCGTATCGGAGTGCTCAATTCTTTCGAAGAGCTTTGCATATTATATATATATATATATATATATATATATATATATATATATATATATATATATGAATGTATACACGCGGGTCGTTCAAAAAGGTCTAAGCCTCAACTAAGTTTTAGATTTGTAGCACACCACTCATCTTTTATGAGCCTTATTTGTACATAAATACGATTTAATATTTTCCGTTCAATAAGATGTGGTAACGTATTGCCACAATAGAAATAATCAGCTTTGGTTCTTTCAGGTGGAGGCTTAGAACTTTTTGAAAGATTCTACCATGTGCGTTATGAGGAGCTAATCATAATCCTTAAACAGCTACTACAGTTTCAACAAACTATTCTAAATATAAATAATTTGCTCACAGTCACACGGTATCAAGTATTTCCCATCTATTATCAAATACAATCATTAATGTTTTTTGTTTGCACATAGTTATCATTTCAAGTATTCCCAGCAAAAACAAATAATTTTCAAAGCGAATAGATGAGCCCCTAACAGGTTACTACTGCTCAGGGTTGGAGTGAAGTAACTCAGAATACGCCCTTTTTGGTGGAGAGTGGGGTCTTATCCCTTTACAGAGGATAAAGTTAGCGTATTCTAATATCCACTGACAGGATGTAAAGGTGTGTGTGTGTATATATATATATATATATATATATATATATATATATATATACACACACACACACACACACAATAAATAAATAATAAGGGAAAAAAACCTTTTTATATACATAAATGTAAAACTTTATAGCATAAAAAACATTTTAATCTCCTAAAAATTTTATTTTGAGGCTATTCAAAATGGAGGCGAATCAAACAGTGCTCCGGCTTGACCAGAGGTCTTTCAGTTTTTTGGTGGCTGAGAAGTCCAAACCGTGTGAAATTTTAGAAGAATATGTAATGTATACAAAAAAGGATGATTTGGTTAAAAAATGTTTACGAATGGGCTAAACATGAATTTGCCACGACGAGCCTGAGTCGAAAAGACAGTCCATAGAGTGGAAACACTCTCTCTCCGGTAAGGATAAAGTTGCGGGCGCAGCAGTCCATAAAAATGATGTTGTGGAACAGGAAAGGAACTACCTCTATTAATTTCCTTGAAAAAGGTGCAACTGTAAACAGACCTACCTATAGCCAAATCCTTGGGCAATATTTCACCTAATTCATTGAATTACTCTCGTATTTGATTTTACTGTTTATTTTCAGCTATCTGGTACTACTTGTAGTTTCGTAATTTTCACTCTCCAATAAGCAGAGTCTTGTTGGTTGGGGCTGTTGAATATACCGATTGCATCTCTGCAGAGGGTTAAGACCCTCTCGACAATGAGGCGTTCTGGGTATGAGACTAAACCATCTAATGGTCAGGTTCCAGTCCTGGAGCTTTGGGAAATATGGAGTACCCTTTAATTGCCATTACTCCCTGGTCCACTCTGACCAAGAGTGAGAGTACCTGTTAGTGTACCCATACATGAAATGTACATCTTCATACGGGTACGCAAACCGTTCATTATGTCCATAACGCACATATAAAGATAACATAGGAATCCCGAAACACAAAAAACACTTGACGACTTCTTTGTTCAGGTACGAAACTTTTTATTACCTTTGAGTTTAAAGGTTTTTCGACATAAGGAGAGGGATACCATCTTTCTATACTGACTTTTCCATCTGCCCCAAACCACGTGCGACACATGCCACAAGGCCACTGGCCTGGCTTCGGCGAGCAAGCGAAAGTCAATCTTCTTCTTCCGAGCCAGGAACTCAAATCAACTGACTTTTTTTCAATATCCCCAAAATCCCCCGCGCACACTTCCGGTGCATGACGTCATTCACATCCCCAAGTCAACCTTTCTATCTGGGATTTTTATTTTGACATCTGTGAACGACACCTGCGCTCATGTTTGCATCTAACTAACCTATGCACTGAGCCGAAAGGTTCTCAGCCTAACTAAACCCAAAGGCAAGATATATAAAACGAAATCCCTCGGCCATTATATTACATTCGGGTCCCAACTATGAGTCAGATAAAACTACTAAAACTTGAAACCATTTAACTCTGCACAAATATGATTGATATTAAATTGAATTATTGATATTAGATGGCAACGCTTGAAACGATTCATCTGCGTGCAAAAAAAATGAGCTCTGCACCATTTAAAAATAATGTTACTTACAAACTATTCACTCACATGTACTTTATACATGAAATCAGGATTTGGCATAAAATAACCCACAAAGGTTGATATGATATAAAGCCAAAAAGCAATCTTCTAAAATGGGACCCTTATTACGTTCTTTAATAGTCTTATTGCCCACTCATCTGGGGCTGTAGAATACACTGAATGCTTCTCTGCAGAGGAGTAAGACTTACCCAACGAGTGTCTTGGATATGACAATCGGAATGTGAGGTACCAGGAATGCTGAGTACCCCTTCATTACCATTGTTCCCAAGTCCAATTTGGCTCGGAATGGGAGCACCTGATAGGGTCCTATCAATGGGTAAAATAGAACTGAACTATATACTTATGCTAAACTGAATTGCTTGAAATAGAACTGTTTTGACATTTAACCGTTTGTAAACAAAAACTATACTTTTACTAAAGTGAATTGTTTGAATTTTAATTCAGCGTTAAATGACCCGAAAAGGGTTGATACGCCGTAAAACTATATATAAGTTACTCTCTATGTTAAACAACGTCAAGAGACAGTATATGTGTAAAATCATTTACTGAGTCTGATCCAAGGATACTTTAGTAGGAGACTTGTACAAAATCGAGATTGCTTTTGATTCTCCCTAAAAGTAAAGGGTCCCATTTGAAGTCCCTTGAAAACAACGGTTACCTGAAGACAGCCTAAAGCAAAATTTTCTAGTTATTTCCACGGAAACTGTCACAGATACTAGGGCACGTTTTAAGATACCGCTTCCAGAATCTGCGTGCTGCAACAATGCCTTCTCATTTCATCCGACAATATCATAGGTGTATATTGGTTGTATGTCAATAAAAGTTGCACCTTTCCGCCAATAACATTTTTTGCCTCGTTACAGAGAACAACAAGAAGGCAATCTGAGGAAATCACGTCTGACATCGAAGCTAATGGCATTGACTGTGGAAAAATCTTGTTTGGTAGCTGAAAACTTGCTCTATTCACTAGTGTTATTGAACTCCTTGCATCTGTCGGAGTATCCGTAGAAATAAATTAGAGCTTACTTTGGGAGCGTTACACCAAAAGAAGCAGAATATATTGAAATAGTGATGTTATTTTCCCCAAAACCCAGAAAATAAAATTGCAAATTATTTTTTCAAAAGCATATTGCCGGTAAATCATCAAAATTTATTTACATGCTGATTGTTCTGAGATGCAACAAAATGACAGTCTTGTTGAGTGTTTATCTGTTTCATTACATACGAAACATAACGAGTAACCTTGTTAACACTGCAGACCTTATGGAACGCCTTAGCGTATTTCTGGTTTATCTAAAATAATATTGATTATATTTATTTGTATTTATTGTAATATCTGAATAATTAATCGATTTTAAAGGCATGTCAATTCATCAAGAGTTAGTTTTGCCTAAAGCTGAAGGAATTTCATTCATTGTCTGTTTTTGTTTGCACATAGTGTTACATAGCCATACATGAATATGTGAAACGTACATGACTCATATATAGACAGCATAGGAATCCCGAAATACAAAACTACACTTAAGGCTTTTTAGTTCTGGTACGAAACTTTTTATTACCTTTGAGCTAAAAGGTTTTTCGACATAAGGAAGACAGAGGCACAATCTTTCTATGCTGACTTTTCCATCTGTCCACCCACCACCAAGGCCTCGGTGAGCTCCGAAAGTCAACCATCTTCCTCAGACGCTAAAACTCAACTCTCTGACTTTTCTCAAATCCCCAAAATCCTCCGCGCACGCTTCCGGTGCATGACGTCATTCACATCTCCCCTGGTCATATTTTCTATCTGGGATTTTCATTTTGACATCTCTGAATGACACAGCCTCCCCGTGCGCGCGTGAACACCTGCGCTCATGTTGCACCTAACTAACCTATGCGCTAAGCGAAAAGTTCTCAGCCTAACTAAACCGAAAGGCAAGATATATAAAACGAAATCACTCAGCCATTATATTACAATAGTATGACATTAAGTATTACTATCTAATACAAACAATTTGCTTATAGGAATACTTGAAATTATACAATAACGCTAATAATTCTATAGTTTTAAATAATTATTTCTATTTAATAATAGTATTTTGTTTGCACACAGTTGTTTGGTTTGTTTGGTGCGTATTATGGCATATCAACCTTTGTAGCTTATTTAACGCCAAATCCATTTTTATGTAAATAATCAGTTCTATTTAAAACAATTCAGTTTAGCATGAGTACACAGTTTAATTGTCAAAAACATTTCTATTTCAAACTATTCAAGCAGTTATATGTAACAATTCAGTTTAGTGTAAACACAGTTTCATCGTCAAAAACAGTTCTATTTGAAATAATTCAGTTAAGCATAAGCACGCAGTTTAAATGTAAGTACGGTTTAATTATCAAAAACGTTTCTATTTCAAGCTATTCAGTTTACTCCAACAATTCATTTTAGCATAAGTTAGTTCTATTTAACCCATAGATAGGGCCCTATCAGGTGCTACCACTCCATGACAGAGTGGACCTGGGAGCAATGGCAATGAAGGTGTACACCGCATTCCCCAAAGCTCCAGCACTGCTGGAACCTCACCATCAGATTGTTTAGTGTCATAAACAGGACACTGCAGAGGTGCAGTCAGTGTATTCTACAGCCCCAGCCGACTGGGCAATATTACTCTCTGTGTTAATTGATTAAACTCGTGCTTCGTGAATATATGTAAGTATAAAATGTTTGTTGAAGTCTGCTGGAGTCACGGTAAGTGATTTACATCAATTGTGAGGATTATTGTTCCACAGGTTGACCACTCTGTTGTTTGGTTCCAAGTTACTAATCATAATACTTAGTAAACTATTATGGTTTTAAGTAACTAGTCTCAATACCAATAATTTACAGTTGTATGGCATCAAGTTTACGAACAATTTTAAAACGAATCTAGATGTCAGTCATTGAAGGGGTACTTTATATTTTTTGGAACCGGAGCTTACCTTCAAATGCAATTTAATGTCACATATAAGAGTTACAGATGGTGTGTTTTAAGCCCCGCCGACGGGGATGGAATTGCTGCTTAAGTACACTTTGTTTTAGAATTTATATATATATATATATATATATTTTAGTTGTTACTTTGTAGATTTTTTTTGTAAAATTGCAGACTATACTGAAAGAATGCCCAAATCTAATTCAAATGAGAAATTGGATTTTTGTCATAATATTTGTTAAAAGACCAGATTCGTCAACGTAGACAATCTCATTCCTTCTTATTCCCCTGGGTCTCATAAATCTCGTGTTTTCTCGTTCACTGTACATGCATGCGAATTAGAAACGAGAACTAGTGACGTCCGGTCTATCACGCTTGATCAAGGAGAAAAAAAATCACCATCTCTTATTACAAATATTGTGTACTGGCTGAAGTACCCATTTACACCGAGTAAGAAATAAAACGGGGGGGGGGGGAATAAATCTACCCCATATCCTTGTCTCCGATATCTTTTTTACTCACTAGTAGACTTACTCGCCTTATTTGCAGATTAAGTGTGTCAGTTATAACTATCAAAAGAACAGGAACAGGAAGTTGTTTCCCCAGTTACAAATGCCTAAAGAAAAAGATCGTTTTTTTTCCTTCAAACTCTTTGTTTTCGTGGGCAAGGAATCTGTAAGGAAAATATGACGGGAGACTATATTTGAAGGTTGATTCGTGAAAGGGATTTATATGAGAGTGGCAGATGGCAAAAAATATTCCCTTCAAAACATCTTCCTGTATTACTATGAAATAAATTGGTATAAATTTTGATTTGTTCTTTTATTCAGTGGTTATACAAGGTGCATAAGATAAGTTTCCAGACTTTTTTTCGTATGGGCACGATTATTGATAGTACATACATGAAACTCTAGTCCCCTCCGAAGTAATCTCCTCCGGCTACAATGCACTTGTTGTACCGTTCCAACAACTTCTGCAACGCCCCATGGAAGTCCTCTTCTGTGAGCGTGTCAATGACCTTCGTCACAGCCTCTTTCATCTCCTCAATTGACTCATAACAACAGCCTCTGAGCTTAGCGAATAAACAAAAGTCACAGGGAGCAAGGTCTGGACAATCGGGAGGCAGAGCAACTGTGTTGATGCCCATCTTGGTCAAATAGTCTGTGACAAGGATAGAGTTGTCGACTGGTGCATTGTCCTGGTGGAAATGCCACTGACCCGATTTGTAGAGTGCTGGCCTCTTCATGAACTCCCTTAAAACCTTAACATACAAACCCTAACCCTTTGGCCAATCAACTCTGGTGTATTGACTTCCATACTCCTCCCACACCTCTCATCATCCCTCACAGACTCCCTGCCTTCCTTGAATCTCTTATGCCACTCAAAAACTGATGCTCGATTCAGGCAAGATGCTCCAAAAGCAGTCTGAAGCATTCCATGCGTTTCTGTGGCATATTTTCCAAGTTTAAAACAGAATTTTATTGCACATCGTTCTTCTAAAGTGTCCTCACGTCCAGATTGCATTTTTAAAATTCCCCAGTACCAAGCATTTTTGAAATTCCCTGAGTACCAAGCAAACGACTTATGCTAAACTGAATTGTTTGAAATAGAACTGTTTTTATATCTAACTGTGTGTAAATAAATGACTTATGCTTAATTGAATTGTTAGTCACACATAGTAATACTTGGAACCATTCAACTTTGTTGACTTACGCTTACAAATCGTAAATTATATATATAATCGGATTTGGCATTAAATAACGTACAATGATTGATATGTCACCAAACCGAACAACAAATTAATATCCAGGGATGATATTTGTTATTTTTTTTATACAAGACTCAAAAGTAACATTAAAAAGAAATAACAACGATTTTTTATTACTTTTCCAGCATAAGCAATGATTGCCGAATCGGTGAGGCTGTAGTATACACCGACTCTACCTCTGCAGAGGGGTAAGACCACCCCAATGAGTGTCCTGGTATGACACTAAATAATCTGATGGTGAGGTTCCAGTTATGCTGGAGCTTTGGAGAAAGCAGAGTATCCCTTTATTGCCATTGTTCTTAGGTCCACTCCGACCCGGAGTGGTAGCACCTGATAAGAGTCCTAACTATGGGTCAAATACAACTAAACAGTGTACTTATGCTAGACTGAATTGTTTGAAATAGAATTATTTGCATAAAAATAGATTTGGCATTAAATAAACTACAAAGGTTGATATGCCATAAAACAAACTAGCATAAGCAATGAAGAAATAACACGTCCTATACAGTAACAAAATTTGTGTTTCATTGTGCTGATGATTTTAACTATCGTATATTGTGCTTTGAAAGTCGACTTGAAGGTTTTTAGCTCAAAATTCTGGGTTAAACCTAGGCCTGCTGTTGACCCCCGAAATATGCAGTTGGCTATTAGTAGTCTGAAACTTACCCAGTAGGCCAAAACAAGGAAAGGCTATGATATCCTATAGCAAAAGCGCATGTTTATTGAAGTTTTATTTTATAAATATACATGCGTAAATACTTTTAAAATTACAGTATCTTAGAATCAAGGTTTTAATCGTCCATAAAATACCCTTCAACTAACATTTATTTAAAATGTTGTGCCATATAAGTACAGTAATTATGTCAATGTGTATATATTCAATAAATTACAAATATATCTTATTAAACTGTCATTACTTCAATCGTGTATGGTGTACGTCATTTTTCTCTGAAATCAGAATTATATTAGCCATATATGAAACATAAAAATCTTGCACATCAAAGCTTGTACTTATATGAATTAAAAGTCTATTGCACAAGCATGAAGTTGTGCAAATAAATAACATACCGTAGTTGTCTGACTGGCCGCCTGAGTCTTGTGATGTTCCAAATAGCATTTACAGCCGGCTTATCAATTGTTAGAAATGGTGTGTGATATAGCGTTTATGTAATACTTAATTTGTATAACTGTTTTATTCTTTTATATTAATCTCTGGTTTGGTTTGTTTTGTTTTGTTGGGTTTTATGGCATATCAACCTTTGTAGGTTATTTAACGCCAAATCCATTTTTATGTAAATAATCAGTTCTATATAAAACAATTCAGTTTAGAATAAGTACACAGTTTAATTGTCAAAAATATTTCCCTTTCCAACTATTCAAGCAGTTATATGTAACAATTCAGTTAAGTGTAAATACAGTTTTAATGTCGAAAACAGTTCTATTTGAAATAATTCAGTTAAGCATAAGCACGCAGTTTAGATGCAAGTACAGTTTAATTGTCAAAAACATTTCTAATTCAAGCTATTCAGTTTACTCAAACAATTCATTTTAGCATAAGTATGCTGTTAGTTCTATTTAACCCATAGATAGGACCCTTATCAGGTGCTACCACTCCGGGTCAGAGTGGACTTAGGAGCGATGGCAATGAAGGAGTACTCTGCATTCCCCAAAGCTCCAGCACTGCTGGAACCTCACCATCAGATTGTTTAGTGTCATATCAGGACACTCATTGGGTGGGTGGGGGTTCTTACCCCTCTGCAGAGGTGCAGTCAGCGTATTCTACAGCCCCAGCCGACTGGGCAATATTACTCTCTGTGTTAATTGATTAAACTCGTGCTTCGTGAATATATGTAAGTATAAAATGTTTGTTGAAGCCTGCTGGAGTCACGGTAAGTGATTAACATCAATTGTGAGGATTATTGTTCCACAGGTTGACCACTCTGTGGTAAAGGTTTGGATTTTAGTCCTGACGTATAAGTCGACCCCAAGTTTTGCAGAATTTTTTTTCAGGTTTAAAAAGTCGACTTGTACACCACAATACAGTACATAAAACAGCCAAAATTAAGAACAGTGTGGCTAGACTTACGAGATACTTCAAGCCTAGATTGAAAACCGGCAGACTTTATGTCAGTCGGATATCTTACCCCAGAAATTGTAATTCTTAGCGCAAGTGAAAGAATTTTTTATGTTTCTTTTTACATATAAGTTATCGGCTACCGGAGTGTTCAATTCATGAGAAAAGCTATAACACTTTTATATATATATATATATATATATATATATAAGGAAATTCCGTTGAAATTTTTTACACATGTGGGTCTCTTAAAAAAATAAGAGATTTATTGATTTAATATTTTTCCATATTGTTCGTCCCAACTAAACAAGGCACTGAGATTATATTACATTTTATAATCTAAATTGGCAAGTTATTACTAAATATGAATCATTATTTTAGCAGGCATTCACAAAGCGTATAGTTTGGCCTAAGGCCATCAATATAGAGCTCCCAGTGAGAATCGAAGTCAATAACCATAGTACCCGTTTTCAGAACTATATGTACCTTAAAATGAATACAAGAACAGAAGTAGAAACCACCCAGTGAGGATCAGTTTTAGTTTCTTTGTTTAATGGCATATCAAGTTTCGTGGTCCGGTTGGTTTGGTTATTTGGATTTCATGGCATATCAACCCTTGTAGGCCACTTAATGCTTAATCCATTTTTATACTAATAATCAGTTCTATTTCAAACTATTCAGTTTAGCATGAGTACAGTTTAATTATCAAAAACATTTCTATTTCAAGCTATTTAGTTTATTCAAACAGTTCTATTTCAGCCAATTCAGTTTAGTATAAGTATAGATTTTGTTTACACATAGTTAAATGTCAGAACAGTTCTATATTAAACAATTCAGTTTATCGTAAGTAGTTTCAATCTCAAAAACAGTTTTATTTCAAACAGTTCAGTTTAGAATAAGTACACAGTTTAATTGTCGAAAACATTTCTATTTCAAACTATTTAGTTTAGTCAAACAGTTCTAATTCAAATAATTCAGTTTAGCATAAGTATGCAATTTAGTTCTATTTAACCCATAGATAGGGCCCTATCAAGTGCTACCATTCCGGGCCAGAGTTGACCTGGGAGGAATGGCAATGAAGGGGTACTCCGCATTCTCCAAAGCTCCAGCATCACTGGAACCTCACCATCAGACTGTTTAGGGTCATATCCAAGACACTCATTGGAGGGGGTCTTACCCCTCTGCAGAGGTGCGGTTGGTATATTCTATAACCCCAGCCGATTGGGCAATACACAGAGTTAATGTCAAAACAGTTTTATTTCAGATAATTCAGTTTAGCTTAAGTACACAGTTCAAAAGTCAAAACGCTTCTATTTTAAACAATTCAGGTTAGCATAAATACGCAGTGTAAATGCAAAAAAGCAGTCAACTCAAGAAACCATGGTCTAGTTATTTTAACCCATAGATAGGATCCTGTCAGGTGCTACCATTCTAGGCCAGAGTGGACCTGGAAACAATGGCAATGAAGGGGTTATAACTCCGCATTCCAAAAAGCTCCAGCATCACTGGAACCTCACCATCGGATTGTTCAGAGTCAGAAACAGGACACTCGTTAGTGGGGATCTTACCGCTCTGTATAGAAGCAGTCGGTGAATTCTATAGCCCCAACCCACTGGGCAATCAACTTTCGTGGGTTATTAAATGTCAAAGCTATCCTTGCAAAAGAAACAGTTGTGGTGCTATATAACCCATTAGAAAGAGCCGGTTTAAAACCTAAAATACATAAAACTATGTTCCCAAGTAACTCATGCCGTTATTTGGCGTTTCTTGTATTGCACATAATCAAACGAAAAAGAAAGTTTGAGATATATATAATTTAATAACTCTGGCAGTCTTAAAGACTCAGATGATACAATTTGTGAATCAAAAAATTACAAAAATTGATAAATGGGGGAAAAAAATTCTAAATAATAATAATAATAGAAACATTCGTACTGCTTGAAAAAAATCAACCATATACCAGAGTTACTCAGATATTCTAATTACGTAAATATATATATATATATATATATATATATATATATATCTTAAAATGTTCCATTGATTGTATTTTTAATAAATAAAACTTAGTAATAAAGTCTACACGAAGATGTAAGTTATCATTTTCGTTTATATATATATATATATATATATATATATATATGGAAGTAAATAATCGAGTGTAAGCCGACAATATATAAAGATAACAAGGTAATCCAGGTAGAGTAAATCTTTCCTACTTGTTATCAACTTTTCTTATATATAAGTGTGTGTGAATTAGTCGCCGACCATTACCTGATAATAAAAAAAAATGTGAGTTAGGGGCTTTTCAATATACTACTACTACTACTACTTTCATTGAAGTTTAAGTGGCTGCAAGTCTCCACATATCTCTTGGATATTATCTGTTATGATCACCATTTTTTTAAAATAATAATCCATAGTAAATCCAATTCAAAGTTTCGAATAATCGCATTAAACAAAATGTAATTATCAGGAATTATCGAATAAATAAAAGCTGTTTTTAGAGTTTTTCAAGTATTGAGTATTCTGCATAGAATAAAACCAAAGAACGCATATATATATATATATATATATATATATATATATATATATACACACACACACACACACATTCTAACACTGGGGGGTGGAAAAAACATGATACAATTCTTAAACTCGGGAAAAATTCAGTAAGAAAAAGACTAAATGATATATATATGATGGCTGTACTCCCGGTTTCGAGTGTGACCACCTCCTTTATCTCATGTCCTCTTCCCCTCCTCTACTCCCCCCTAAATTGTATGTGTTCGTAGGTGACTCTTCAGGCCAGCCAAGTTGCGACAGAATTTACCACAGAATTGGCACAACCGTCCACAGTTTTGTTTGCAGCGACATTCACCTTTGTGAATCAGACATTTGTAAGCGCTATACTGCAAACTGCTATTCTCAAAGGATTCTATGCTTTCGTGAGATACATATATATATATATATATATATATATACACATACGCACACATACATCATTTGGCTTGATCGTGACAAATATCTGAATTGTATTCTGCGAATATATTTATTGGGTTATTGTAGGTATTTGTAATAAGAAAAAGGGAAGAACATCAAATTTCGCGGATATTTCTTTTCATTCCCAGTAATTTTAAAATTCATGAATACCGTATATGCTCGTGTGATGAACGACTTCGAATTTCTAGCCGCAAAAAGCATTTTGCATCATATTGCGTGTAATGAATGACCGCTTCCTAACTTTTGCCTATGCCAGCCAACAAAAAATATTTCTTCAACATCCAATAACACAAAGAGAAAACATTTATTTATACTTTCGAAATAACTGTAATACAATTAAAATCAATGCAATAACGTTAATAAACGATGTAGTCTAGACCTTGATGTAGCTTGCCATGTTTGTTTGGATTTTCCTAACATACTAAAACCCCAAACACTGATACCCAATAACTCTGAAAATACAATTATCAAGTATGTATCAGTGCATATAAAAGAATTATATGTATTAATAATCATAGACTTATATTTCAAAAAACATTGGCAGTTCTATATACAAAGGTCTAATTCCTCGTTTGTCAGACCGAACGTGTTTCCACATTATTGAGAGTCTTTGTTTACGCATTTGCTTAGCTTCAATAATGAAGTTCTTTTTTTCTTCCTTAGCTTTGTATACTATTCATAATATTTGTACATATATGAACAGGTGTTATAAATAGTATACAATGTTAAATACAAACTGTATCTTAACTAATAACCTTTGTTTAGGTGCCAGCTTTTCTGGGACATTTCAGGTGAAAGTTAAGTCATGGTCAGACCGAGATACAAGGTAAGCTTTGATGTTTTAAAAAACATATCTCGTGTAATGAACGACTCCTAATTTTTAGCCATATAAAAGTGTTTCTATTACATATTGCATATAATGAACGACCCGTAACATTTTTCAATGTTAGTCTTCAACTATATTTCTTCAACATCTTATGACAAAGAGAAAACATTCAAACGCATATACTTTCAAAACTACTGTGGTCGACCGCGACCAGAAGGCTCCCTTTTCAATAGCTACTACACCGAGATGTAGGGGGGGCTACTCCTTTCCCCCGGATTGCTCCACTTTACCCTTGATACTTACCTTATATTGCTGAGTGTTAAGCAAGGAGGTATCAAGTACTATTTTTAAAGTCTTTGGTATGACGCGACCTGGGATTGAACCCAGGTCTTCCAGACCACTGGCGAACACTCTACCCACAAGTTCAATGAGTCGGTAAACTACTGTAATACCATCAAAATACAATCAAAATCAATACAATACCGTAAATAAAGAACGTTGTCAAGACCTTGATGTAGCCTGATATACGAATACCTCACCACTGAGACACAATAGCATTGAGAATATAATAAAGGTTTTACTTAACTAATAAAACTTGATTACCTTAATTAATAGCCTTCGTTTAGATATAGACAATACGGGGTTGGATGGGAGTTACAGCAAAGTTAGACCTAGAAACAAGTTGAGCTTTTATGGTTCGGAAAATATTGTGTGTAATAGACGACCATTTATTTTGGACGTGAAAAATGGGTCTTAAAAAGTCATCCATTACACGATTATATGTGATAAACGATTTTGCATTTTGATAATTTTCCAAGGTTGTCATTATCTCTAAACCGTTAATGCATATAACGAAAGCGAATAATTCTATTTCTATATTGTTGGTTCAATTCCTTTTAAAAATGTTTCTTTTTTCTTTCCTCGCGATGAGAGATTTCCTGAAAAGGTGGCCCCGGTGCGATATTCATTATGACTAAGAGGCCCGAGATAGAGAGGGAACACCTGTCGTTCAACAGATGGGAGAGTGACTTTTGTAAATAGAACCCACGCTGTTGCAAAGGAAGACATCTGGGTATAGTAAACGAGCTGTGTGTGACGTCACTGACAAGTGGACAGGAAGTTAAAATAGCTAAAAACGTTGATTGGTGAGTATGAACAGTGACGTCACATGGCCTCAAGTCAGTCACGATTATGTTTATTTTGTAAGAGGTTACTTTCTTACAAAAAAAAGATTGACCGGTAAGTGTCAAGATTGACAACAGATATAACAGCCTTTTGGTTGTTATTACACGGAGAGATAGTCATGGGTGAGTTGTTTGCACTTATTTCTACTTGACGATCATCACTGGTGCCGTAACCTGGTTTCGTCGTAGCTTGCCTTGAGCAGGAAGAGCCAAGTGGAGCTCATCCCTCTCCAGGTCTACAACTGGTGTGAATTCTGGGTTTTCCTTCTAGATCGGTTGCCATACCAAGGTCAAGATCAGTCTGTCCTACTATTTACTGATAACTAAGGGGGGCGAATAATTGAATTCTTACCTTTCCTAAGGTAGGGATGTATATTTTTCCGACTTCCCACCAAGTCAGATTTGACATGAAATTATTTTCTCGAGTAGGTGGTGAAGGCACATACAAGTCGAGACGCGTGTCGCGATTTCCAAAAAATGCTCGATCTCCGCAGCATTTTATTTTTAGGTACGTCTCCGATGCTGAGCAGTCATTGCCTTGAGGGAGGGGTCTGTTGGGACCAGGCTATTTACTTAACGCAGGGGCTGTAGAATACACTAACT
>CAUZXS010001009.1:0-62500 GCA_963585895.1 Sepioteuthis lessoniana | reverse complement strand
TTCGAAAACAATTAGGAACATCGTTAGTAAGAACCAGAATTATTTCAAATCTAAATCGGACATATATCCTACAATGTGTTCAGGATGTTATAAAATTATATAAGCGAGACTTCAAGATCAACGAAAAAATATTGGAAATTTCAAAATCGGTGACGACAAAAACCCGTTGGTCAAACAATTTAGAAACTAAACGGTTTTAATTTTAAAATGTTAATTGATATACTTTATAAATTTAGAAAGATTTTTTAATCCAGTTTTGTTTCTGATTATAATACTATCCATTAAAGGTCTGTTTTTTTAAACTTATCTCTTTATTTAGTTAAATAAAATCTAAATACTTTCAATATCCCTTATTCAAATTTGTTTTCATTAATAATTCTTTCGACATAATTTCTTATCAAAATATTTTTAAGCAAGATTTCAGTTGCAGACTACAAAAAACTCTTTATTTTATTTACAAAGAAAACAAGTTTGTTAAATTTTCTTTTAAAGAAAGTCTTTTTAAACTGCACATATAGATATCATTTTGGGAATTTTTTTTCAATGTTCCCAATTTTTATAAAAGTTTCAAAATTATGTTTATCGTCATCAGGTCGTAATGATAGCACGGAGTTTCCTGACTCTCTCACTGTTTCCTTTATATATTGCTTTTAGCAGGTCTTCTAAACTGCATCCAGTGTCTGCACAGAGCTGATGTATGTAAGTTCTTGCTAGTCAGCCAATACTGACGCATCCATGTGTAGGATTCCATAAAAAAAAACAAAAAAAAACCGTCATTTATAAGTTCGTCCTTACTGCACCAGAACGTCTTGGATGGCTTGTGAGATAGGAGGTAAGTGGCAATACAGATGCTTTTTTGTGGAGGGCTACTTGTAGAAAAGACATACACACACACACACACATATATATATATGTGAACAATTCAGAGTTCGACCTGAACATGCCTCAGTGACCGAACAAATTTTCTAAGTTCGAACACAAGAGTTGAGCCGATGAAAACAGAACGCACGCAAATGACTGCCGAGGTATACCGGACACGGCTGAATGGTTGGCAGAGTCGACCCGAGTAACATTATTTCAATTTTCGAACAAATCCATTGTTGAACATAATTTTGGAACTAATTATATTCGACAACTGAGGTCCCACTGTATATATATATATATATATATATATATATATATATATATATATATATATATATATATATATATATGTATATATGGAAGAGATGGATGATGAAAAATTTGGCAATAATAACACTCGCAAAATTAGAAGTTCGTCAATATAAGAAAATTGAATAAGTAGCCTATGTCAGTATTTTAAAGAAATTGCTATTTGGTTTAATCAGTTTTTATAGCTCTCATTGTAAAGAAGATTAAGGTTCGCTGTGAGCGTCTGCAATTTGAAGTGGAAAATAATAAACAACGATTTAATCCCTTTACGCAAAATTTAGTTTTGTTAGGGCAACCTACAAGCAAAACATTTATAAGATTCTTTGGGTCCCCAGTCCATTTATGGTGGGGTGAAATTTCGCTGGTCTTCGTCGTTAAGAAAAGTGTGTGTGTGTGTACATGTATTTTGCCTGTCTGTTCAGGAAGCAATGTGACAGCGAGCAACTTATTCTATGTTGTTAACTCTTTGGTGGCTGCTGGTGAAAGGGAGAGAGGATTCCTTTTTTTTCTAGCAGAAGGTCTGGCTTTTTTTTTGTATCCTTCCGCCGGTGAATTTGATTGGTTCAGTTCAACCAATTTACTTCTATGAGGGGAATTCATCCGCCGGTGAAAAATACATCTAATCACTGCAACATCATCTCCATTTCAATGTTCTACACCGAGTATTTAAAAGAAAATACAAAACCAGACGGGATGTAATTATGAACGGTAAGTTTTGATTGCATAACCTCACGGTTAATGGATTTCTTCTGGTAGGTTGGCCTTTCCACAATGAAGTCTAATGGAGAGAGAAGAGAAAGCAAAGACTAAAACAAATAAATGAGAACGAAGAAAGTTTAAGCAATTATCTTAATTAGATTTTGGACTACGATAATAATTCTATGTAAACATCACAATAGTTACCGCAAAAAAGCGGAACGGAGAAACGATGTGATGGTGGTATGTAAACGAAACGAAATGGAATCAATCTTTGGTTTAAGAAGTGGTTTATATGTGCGCTATGAAGAGCATTTAGAGAGAAGTAGAATGAGGGAAAAGCAGAGAGAAGCAAAGGGAGAGATAAAATGGAACAGAGAAAACTGAGAGAGAGAGAGAGAGAGATAGTTACTGATAGATACTCGCAGAGAGAGAGAGAGAGGGGATGTCTTGAACGTGTTTGTTCGCTGAAAACTGATAGTTAGTAGTCAGCAAGGCGTGGCACATTCCAAGATAAATTTAGAATCGTCGACATATTCAACTTTTTATCGGTAAAAACAAAAAGAACAGGTAAGTTGTAAATGTTGCAAGAATAAAAAGAAAAATCTTTATGTTATATTTAAGTACTTACTCAGCGCAACCTTAGAATTAGCAAGACCTACATAGCAGTATATATATATATATATATATATATATATATATATATATAAAAGAGAAAGAGAGAGATATTGACTAACTTAAGTATTGCTATTCAAAACTTTTGCTTTATACATTGGTTTAAGCACAGATCAGTGACACTCCTTTAAGATGCCACTCACAAGCAAGCTTTCTCTTATATATAATATAGAGAGATGAAAAAAAGTGGAAAAATAGATAAACAAACACTGAAAACGCATTCAAAAATGATATTTCGTTCTTTATTCCATTGCTGTATCCGTTGTCAGTATTGATTCATCCTCTTTTCCGCTTATTTTTATTTGCCCAGTCGTCTGGGACTAAAGAATACACTGACTGCACCTTTGCAGAGGGGTAAGACCCCCCCCCCCCAACGAGTGTCCTAGATATGACTCAAGTGATAATGGAGCTTTGGGGAATGGGGTGTATCCCTTCATTGCCATCGCTCCTTGGTCCACTCTGTCTCGGAATGGTTGCACCTGATAGGGTCCTATCTATGAGTAAAATAGAACTAAACTGAGTACTTATGCTAAACTGAATTGTTTGACATGGAACAATTTTTGTGTGCTAAACTGAATAGCTTGAAATAGAACTGATTATTTGTATGAAATTTTGCCCATTCGGCTGGGGCTGTAGAATACACCGACTGCACCTCTGCAGAGGGGTAAGACCCCCCTCACAAAAAAACGAGTGTCCTGGATATAACTCAAAACCATCTGATGGTGAGGTTCAAGTAATAATGGAGCTTTGGGAAATGCGGTGTACCCCTTCATTGCCATCGCTCCTAGGTCCACTCTGGACAGGAATGGTAGCACCTGATAGAGTCCGATCTATGTCAAATAGAACTAAACTGCGTACTTTTGTTAAACTGAATTGTTTGAAATGGAACAGTTTTGACAATTAACTGTGTGTAAACAAAAGCTATATTTATACTTAACTGAATAGCTTGAAATAGAAATGTTTTTGAGATTCAAACTGTGTACTTATTCTAAATTGAATTGTTTGAAATAGAACTGATTATTTGTACAAAAATTGATTTGGCATTAAATAACCTACATAAGTTGATATACCGTAAACTCAAACGAACCAACTTATTTATATATATTTGAGAGCGACTGAGAAAGAAACAAATTAATTAGACAATAGTATAAGAAGAGTTTTATGCTTTTGTAACAGAAAAAGTTTCAAAACTAAAATTTAAAATCATAACTCTCCTGAATCTGCAGGATTTTTCAGTTTCCACAAATTGACAAAATCATTACGGGAACCAGAGTAAAATAGTTTGATTTCATGAGATTTTAGTTGGGTTTTATGGCATTTCAACCATTGTAGGTTATTTAGTGCCAAATCCTCTTTATACATATATATTAAATATATATGATTTGGTTTGGCTGAGTTTTAAAGCATATCAACTATTGTAGGTTATTTAATGCCAAATCCTCTTTATACATATATATTAAATATATAGGATTTGGTTTTGTTGGCTTTTATGGCATATCAACCATTGTAGATTATTTAATGCCAAATCCTCTTCATACATATGTATCAAACATATATGATTTGGTTTTGTTGGCTTTTATGGCATATCAACCATTGAAGGTTATTTAGTGCCAAATCCTCTTTATACACATATATCATTGATGATTTATAAACATTTTTTATTGATAACATTCTTAAACGAGTCTGAGCTCATTTTTTGTACACGGTTAAATGGTTTCAAGTATTGCCATCTATCACTAACAATTCAATTAAATATCAGTTATTTGTTTACACGCAGTTAAATGATCAAGCGGTTCTATTTCAAACAATTTAATTTAGCATAAGTCATTTGTTTGCGCTTAGTTTACATGTCAAAGTGTTTTGTTTGATCCAGAGATCGGATGCAGGATCCGACACAAAGTCAGTTTTTATGCGGAGTTTTTAACAGGTTTGAATGAAGAGTTTTTTTTTCTCCCAGACCGGTTACCAAATCAAGGGAAAACAGATTAGTCTCCCTAAATATTTTACCTATTGCTGGATTCTTACCTTTCGCGATGTTATTAGTGCTCTGTAAAAATTCAAACATACTCTTCCAGTATTTGAACTCGTGTCTCTGTGTCCACTCCCTACATTGGTAGCCATTATAACACGGGCGCCTGGTGGTTGTGGTGGTGTATAGCAGGAACGAAATGACTTTTCCTCCCACAAAGTGACCTGGCGTTTCAGTTTAAACGAGAGAAAGACAAGTGGCAAGTAATTATGGCGGAAGAGATACATTATCCTCTCCAGAACTGAAAGCAGGTTGGTGAGTGTTTTTGTTGGGAGTAGTAGAGAAAGTGGGGGTTTCAGGAAAGGGGAGGAGGGTTGGAAGATATTAATTGAGCGCAGAACGAGAGAAATTCTGGGGGGGAAGAATTTCTTCGCTTGTTCAAATGAGGAATTCCTGTCCTTCTAAACAGACAAGTCGATGACATTCACATCATCTAAAAATTTTTTACGAGTGCCCCCACTAGGAATTTTAAAGATTGGAAAACAAAGGCTTCACCCACCCACTTCTTTTTTTCCTGGGAGTAGTGGGATTATGGACTTAAGCAAAACTGTCCCCCACCTTTTTTTTTTGACAGTAAGGAAATAACGACTGAAAAACAGAAAAATCAGACTTGTTTTTAACCAGCCATGGGCAACCTATTTCAAGAAGCGAGTCGCTTGAAACATTGCTCTATATTCGGCAGGCCGTACAACTAAAAATATATTAAGATAATTTTTCGTTGACGTTTCGTTTAGTTTGCTTTTATAGCATATCAACCATTGCTGGTTATTTAATGTCAAATCTATTTTTATACATATAAACTGTTCTATTTCAAACAATTCAGTTTAGCATAAGTACATAATTTACTTCTATTTGGCCAATAGATAGGATCCTATCAAGTGCTACCACTTCGATCCAGACTGAATCTGGGAGTGATGGAAATAAAGGGGTACTCCGCATTCCCCAAAACTCCAGCATTACTGGAGCTTCACCATCATATTGTTTAGTGGCATATCAGGACATTCATGTGCAGAAATGCAGCCGGTGTGTTCTGCAGCCCCAGCTGACTGAGCCAAATTTTTCGTTGAAGATACCTCAGGTATTTTTGCTACATATGTGTAAACACCATTCTAAAAAAAAGGGGAAAGTTTTTTTTCTTCTCTTCGGTAAAAAGATTTTTTGTATATATATAAAAAAAAAAAAAAAATTCTTCGTATATCATATTACCTTTGATATCAATGGGATTAAAATCACTGCCACCGTAATATATTATATAATAATTGAAGAAAAAACGAATAAAATACCTTATCAATTGGTTTGGTGGCTTATCAACCACAGCAGCTTATTTAATGCCAAATCCTCTTTATACATATATATTAGATATATATGATTTGGTTTGGTTTGGTTTTATGGTATATCAACCATTGTAGGTTATTTAATGCCAAATCCTCTTTATACATATATATTAAATATATATGATTTCTAAACGAATAGTTTGTAGGCAACATTTTTAAACGAGCCAGAGTGCATTAGCTTGCACAGTTAAATACTATCTAACATTTGTAGTTTTATTTGAACACAGTTAAATGGTACCACGATTTACTATTTAACGGTAATAATTCAATCTAACATCAGTGATTTGTTCGCACATAGTTAAATGGTTTCAAGTTTCGAAAACGGTTACGCATTTCTATTTGACCTATAGACAGAACCTGAATAGGTACTATCACTTTAGTTAGAGTGGACCTTGAAAGTAATGGCAATGAAGAGGTATTCCCCATAGCTCCTGAAATGAAGACTCACCATCATATGTTGCCAATGTCATATCAAGGACACTCGTTGTCGGTAGGGAATTTTACCATTCTGCAGAGATGCAGTCAGCGAAGGCGAGGGGGAAATCAATATATTCAATCGGAAGATTTTCGTGTATTGAAAAAAAAAAAAGTGAATATCTTTATAATCCGAAAATCAAAATTTAATTAAAACTATTTTTCTTAAATTATCGGTGCGTTAACCGGCTCATTGGCCGTAATGTCAACGGCACAGATCTGGTCGGGTGTGTCCCGTCTTCTGGACATACCTCGAGCCTCAGGGGGCCGTCTCCCCAGGCTTTAACCTTCCTCGGAGGGGTTAAGTTTATCGCCTGTCACCTGAGGCGTCCCTCTTTAAGGGAATGCCGACGGGACCCGAGGCATTTTGGGGGATGCCGGCGTGTCTGGGCTAAGGCCCTGCGCCCGTACCCACCTTAAAAAGGCCTTCTACCACTCTCGTCCGTTAGGTGAGGATCTTACCCATCTTCAGGGATGCAGTCGGTATATTCTACAGCACCAGCCGACTGGGCAGGAACCTTTTAATGATTAAATCAATTTTAAGTCCTTGTAATTCAAAATACATTAAGACAAAGCTATCACAAATAAATCTATCGAAGTTGTTAAAAACTTCAATTTAAAAAAAAAAAAAAAAAAAAACTTTAAAGAAATTTTCGATATGAATTCAGTAAAGAATATTTTAACTGGTATAAAAAATGATTCAAATAATTCTTAACTTTTTAGAATTTTTTGATTCGTAAAAATTGTTTTTATTCTAATTCTAAAAATGTACAAACGCTAAAATGTTCCTTTTTATTTGTACATAGCTTCGTTGAATTAATAGATTATGCTCCTTCAAAATGTCAGAATACACTTAATTTTTTCTTGAAATGTAAAAAAGAATTTATCGAGTAGATTTTTCATTATCCAAATTTCTTAGATTTTTACAAGAATTTCGAAAAATTTTAGGTTTTAAAAATCTCTCGTTAAGGGATCAACATTTTCAACTTGAGTAGAGAATCGCCAACCTTTGATGAAAAAAAAACAGCGACCACAATTGCAGTTAGCACCATCATTAAGATACGTTTTCTGAAGTCTATCCCAAAAATTCTACCAAAATTATCCCTCATATTTATCTTTATTGACCACCTCTTTAAGAGTCACCAGATTCTTTGAGAATCTCAACTGGAGAATTCTGCCCTTAAAAGAAGTATTATTGATAAATTTGCAAACAAATAGAAGAAATTCCACCCCATTGATGATCTAGAAGGGAAATTAAAAGTTCTTAACAATTTAATGAGTGTTGTTAGGCAGCAAGAGACATACAAGGATCATTAAATAATTTTCCAGATTTTTTTCGTCTGGGCACGTTTATTGATAGAATCCAGATAAAACTCTAGTCCCCTTCGAAGTAATCTCCTCCGGCTGCAATGCACTTGTTGTACCGTTCCAACAACTTCTGGAAGGCCTCATAGGAAGTCCTCTTGTGTGAGCGTGTCAATGACCTTCGTCACAGCCTCTTTCATCTCCTCAATTGTCCCATAACGACAACCTGTGAGCTTAGCGAATAAGCGAAAGTCACAGGGAGCAAGGTCTGGACTATCGGGAGTGTGATGAACTGTCTTGATGCCCATCTTGATCAAAAGGTCTGTGACAAGGATGGAGTAGAGGACTGGTGCATTGTCCTGGTAGAAATGCCACTGACCCGATTTGAAGAGTGCTGGCCTCTTCCCATTTTATTGCATATCGTTCTTCTAAAGTGTCAGATTGCATTTTTGAAATTCACCAGCTGTGACAATCAGGCTTTTAGTAGGGTGTATTCTAATTGCTGCTGTAGCTGTTCATTTGAAGCTGAAATCATAAAAATTGATCAGTCATCTCATAAGATGTATAACAATAACATACTGAATATTCAAGAGTCTACGACAATTTTAAATGCCTGTACAAAAAAAAGTCTGGAAACTTATTGAAGCCACCGCGTATGTATCAGTATCCAATCTTCACGCCCAAAAATCAATCTGTCTCTTGTAACTGAATCTGATTTTGCAGTACATGTGTTTTGTAGAGATATAGAAATTAATGCAACGGGGAAACATAACGGATCAAAATACCCCCTGAAATTCAGAAAGAAAACAGAATGAAAATGGACAAAGAACAGCAGCCAACCAAACCACAAAACGTGATATCTATATAAAAATTGGTTTGGTCTTTTCTACTATTTGAGCAAGAAACAAACATTTTAATTCAATCAAATTTATATGAATAGCTAAACATTATGTCACTGTATACATTTGATTATTCAACAGAAATATTTTCTTCTTTGTTATATAAATGCTCCCTAAAGAGAGCAAGTTGTTAGAAGACAGCAAAAATATAATTCTACCGGACTATTCAACCTATAAAAGACTTGCCCTATCAACATATATGAATCCTTTGAGCAAGATAATGTTCTTATGTATATTAAAAATAGATTTAAATTACTAGTAGAGAAAGACACCACAATATCTTGACGTGTTGATGAAATTTACCTAAAAACTTATATTGATTATAAGGGTGGTAATATAGTTGGCTTAATCTGACAACAAGAATGAATCTAAAAGTGATTTTGCTTTTGTGCTTAGCAGTGTATTCTCAAAATATAATGTTGTGCATGTTATGCCAACTAAATGTCTTCAAGCTGAGAATTTATTTGATATCGTTAAACGTGTAATAATTGGCTTAGAGGAGATATGATTGATAATACTTGAAAGCCTAACAGATAATAGTGCTGTATATAAAAAAAGCTAAATCTTTCTTTTGTAGTCCACCAAAGCTTTCAGTTGTATATCCACACCCAGTTATGAAGTCTAGACATCTTTTCTTCTTATTTGATTTAGTCCATGTATTAAAGTGCGTTTGAAACAATTGGCTTGATAAAAAAGATCCAAGTAAATGACGGCTGTTCCCTAAATTTTGTCATAATAGAAATCATAAATTACATAGTATCCTAAGTGCTTCATTTTGTACCTTTCAGAAACTCTACGGTCAGTCAATTTTGAAATATTGCTCGGAATTGAACTCAAAAGAACTTTCTCTTACTAATCTTGAAAGGCAAAATTTTAATCTAGTTCTGCAAAAGGTGTAGAGTGTTCGCCAATCCCAGGTCGAGTCATACCAAAAACTTTAGGTTTCTTTGTTTTTTAATGGCATATCAACCTTTGTAGGTTATTTAATGCCAAAGCTATTCTCCTAGAAGAACAGTATTGGTACTATTTACCAACCCCTCCGCTCGGGCAGGATATGACACAAGGTCAATTTTTAAGCGGAGTTTAACAGGTTTGAATTCAGAGTTTTCCTTCTCCTAGACTAGTTGCCTCAACAAGGCTGAAGAACCTAGTCCGTCCTACTATTTACCCATAGCTGGAGGGAGAATAAGGGGGTTCATACCTTTCCCAAGGGTATTTGCCCGAAAGTGAACATAACAGCGCGACTGGAGTACGAACTCGCGTACTACGATTCCGCAGTTCATCGCTTTAACCATTACACCACGAGGACACCCCTGGTACTATTTACCAACCCCTCCGCTCGGGCAGGATATGACACAAGGTCAATTTTTAAGCGGAGTTTAACAGGTTTTGAATTCAGAGTTTTCCTTCTCCTAGACTAGTTGCCTCACCAAGGCTGAAGAACCTAGTCCGTCCTACTATTTACCCATAGCTGGAGGGAAGAACAGTATTGGTGCTATTTAACCCATAGCTGGGAGGATAAGGGGGGTTCATACCTTTCCCATGGGTATTTGCCCGAAAGTGAACGTAATAGCGCGACTGGAGTACGAACTCGCGTACTACGATTCCGCAGTTCATCGCTTTAACCATTACACCACGAGCCCCCCACCAAAAAAAAACTTTAAGAATGGTACTAGATATGTCCTTGCTTAACACTCAGCATTATGAGGTACGTATCAAGGGTAAAGTGGAGCAATCCAGGGAAAGGAGTAGCACCCTCCTCTACACCTCGGTGTTGTAGCTATTGAAAAGGGAGCCTTCTGGTCGCCCTCAACTACAGTTGCCAACCTTACTACTTACACTGTTCTGGGATTATTTACCTACGGAAAACAAATGTTTGCCTTATTTTGCAGAATATAGAAACATTTTATATTTGGTGGATAATATACACAGGTAAAGCTCACTCTAAGCAGTGAAACATGTATATCTTGGCTAGACTTAACGAACGAAGATTTATGAAGGAGGCTGTCCACGTCGGCTGCAGGGATGTTGATGGCTGACTAGACCGATGCGGGACAGACAAATCCTGCCGCAGCGACTGCAGTTAAAGGTTTGGTCTGGTGTGGTTGCTGGAACTCCCCGGATCTCCCCGAAGTTAGCCTTGCAGGAGTCCTCAAAGGTGCAGCGCCAGGATTGACGGTCAGCAGCAAGTGTCGACCAAGTGCCATTAAACCAAGAAACCTAACCAAATTAAAACGGCAATTGTTTGTGTGAACATAATAATTATGAGAATACTATGGGGTTTTTAAATTGAGCTTACCACTAAATAAATAATTCATTAAAATTAAAAGTACATAGAATTGAATGTATGGGCAGATCATAAGCTTCTTTTAACACTTGATACTTGCAGTGAGGGTCACACTTTAGAAAAAAAAAAAAAAATAGAATGTTTGTTTCGACCTTTAAAAATGTTCTCTAAAGTCATTTTTGTTCTTGGGAAATTAATAATATTACGAGTAAAAACTTAAAAAAAAAAAAAAAAAAACTTTAAACATTCAGCTAAATTTTCTAGCCGTAACATATTTTTCAATAATTATTGTTTGATGTTTAAATCTACTGCTTGATTGCATGTATTTGTTTCTTATTTATATTTTTTTTATTTTATTATTTACTTGCAGTTTGTTTATTTAACCCTATTTACCCAACCCCTCCGCTCGGGCAGGATATGACACAAGGTCAATTTTTAAGCGGAGTTTGACAGGTTTGAATTCAGAGTTTTCTTTCTCCTAGACTAGTTGCCTCACCAAGGCTGAAGAAATCAGTCTGCCCTACTATTTACGCATATCTGGATGGAGAATAATTGGATTCATACCTTTCCCAAGGGTATTAGTGCTATGTGAAATGCAATCAGTCTCGTGTCCATTTCCTACAACGATAACCATTACACCACGGGCACCCCCAGTTTGTTTATTTAATTATTGTTTGTTTATTTGCATGTTCCCAAATTCAGTATTTAGTTGTTGCTATATTTGAGTAATAATGACTTAACAAGTACGTTATAATATTATAACTTTACAGAATAATTAAAATAGAAAACTCGCAAAATAAAAACAATGCTGATTATAATCTCTAAAAAAATTGGTTTGGTTTCTTTGTTTAATGGCATATCAACCTTTGTAGGTTATTTAATGCCAAAGCCATTCTCCTAGAAGAAGTGGTACTATTTAGCCCATAGCTTGGAGGATAAGGGGGTTCATACCTTCTCTAAAAGGATTTGCCCGAAAGTGAACGTAATTACTCAACTGGAATACGAACTCGCTGACTACGATTCCGCAGTCCATCGCTTTAACCATTACACCACGAGAAACTCCCCACCTAAAATATTGTTTTCTAATTTGAAACAATTAAAATAATGAACGAATTTTAGTCTTTGAAATTTAATCAAACGTAACCTGTAGTTTAGTATATTTATTTTAACGGAGCATTCAACAATTTTTTTCTTATTACTTTATAAGATAAATATAAATAAAGTTCATTATAAAATCCAACCCTTTTTTTGTGTATATTTAATTTAAAAAGTTTTCTTTTAAAAGTTTACAGTAATTCATTGACATTACATTATGATTACTAAGGTCCTGGAGGCAACACAGCACAAAGCGGCAGCTGTACGGCCACCTACCACCCATCACGAAAACTATCCAAGTTAGACGAACCAGACATGCAGGACACTGCCGGAGAAGTAGGAACGAGCTCATAAGTGATGTAATCCTATGGACCCCTTCACATGGCCGAGCAAAAGCAGGGCGACCAGCTCGAACCTACATACAGCAGCTCTGTGAGGATACGGGATGCAGTCCTGAAGACCTGCAGGATGCGATGAACGATAGGGAGAGGTGGCGAGAGAGGGTCAGGGATATCCGCGCTGACAGCACATGATTATTTGTCTCACTAACCTAATGGCTACTTTTGTGACGTCACGCAGCAATCGAGTCGTGTTTTTTTTTTTTAATTTTTTTTTAAAGTGGTCTCGGTTTGATTCTCTCTAGCTGTTCCATATCTCTAACTTTGTATAAAGCTATTTTTAGTTTTAGGGCGCCTCAGTTAGTGCCATGCAGACCTTCCCAAATGTAAACTCCTGGAGCTAGATAAAATTTTGACAATGAGAATAAAAGCATCTAACATTGTTATTTAACAAAAAAAACAAAACAAAAAAAAAACGGATTGATTTTTAATATTTCTATGTTTTGTGTACTTGTTTCTTAAGAGTTTTTTTTTAATTTAAATAAAAATTACTGTTATATATCAACTACTATCTAATACAAATAATTTCCGCTGTTTTGTGGTTTCTAGTATTCCTATCTAATACAAGTAATTTGCACACAGTTGTATGATTTCAAGTATTCCTATCTAATATAAATAATTTGCACACAGTTGTATGATTTAAGTATTCCTATCTAATATAAATAATTTGCACACAGCTGTATGGTTTCAAGTATTCCTATCTAATACAAATAATTTACACACAGTGGTATTGTTTTAAGTATTCCTATCTAATATAAATAATTTGCACACAGTTGTATGGTTTCAAGTATTCCTATCTAATATAGATAATTTGCACACAGCTGTATGGTTTCAAGTATTCCAATCTAATACAAATAATTTGCACACAGTTGTATGATTTCAAGTATTCCTATCTAATACAAATAATTTGCATACAGTTGAATGGTTTCAAGTATTCCTATCTAATACAAATAATTTGCATGCAGTTGTATAGTTTCAAGTATTCCTACTTAATTCTTCTACTTGATTTATACATATATTTCCTGCCCAGTTGGACTTTCCCGCGTGGATACGTGGGACCGATTTGGGAAGTTGTGGCCCCAGAGGAGACCGTATCCTCCTGAGAGCAGACATACCTTGAAGCAAGCAGGACATATATGGTTAAGACGCTGTGCTGTAACCATGACTGGTTGATTTGGCATTGCTTATATGTGGCATGGACCAGTGGCCCAGTGGTAGAGTATCAGCTTTGCATGCTGTGGTTGCTGGTTCGATCTCCAGTGATGAAGATCACAGTAAACACTGCTGATGAGACCAAATAAGGCCGAAACAGCTGTACAGTGATCCACATGTGAGTGTTTGCGGAATTTTCAACTCATGGTTATTAGTAAGTAAAGTTGTCTCCCTTTAGTCGAGGGTGACCAGAAGGCTCCCTTTTCAATAGCTACTACACCGAGGTGTAGGGGAGGGTGCCACTCCTTTCCCTGGATTGCTCAACTTTACCCTCAATACATACCTTATATTGCTGAGTGTTAAGCAAGGCGGTATCAAGTACCATTTTTAAAGTCTTTGATTGAACCCAGGTCTCCCGGATCATTGGCTACCCACTGGGCCATTATGATATATACTTAATTCCTCTACTTGATTTATACATAATTATTTGGTTATAAGTAATTATTTTTATTTAATAATAGTCATTTATTTGCTGACAGCATAGTTTCAAGTAACTTATAATCCTTTGTAATTTATCATAGTTTCGGGGAGGGTGTTCTCATGGTGTAATGGTTAAAGCGCTGCACTGTGGAATCGTAGTTAGCGAGTTCGAACTCCAGTAGCGCTATTACGTTCACTTTCGGACAAATACCCTTATGAACCCCCTTATCCTCCCAGCTATGGGTTAAATAGTACCACTACTGTTCTTCTAGGAGAATGGCATTAAATAACCCACGAAGGTTGATATGCCATAAAGCAAAGAAATCAAACATACGTTCAAGTAACTAATTTTAATGCAAATAATTCATAGTCTTATGTTTTCAATTATTCATATTGAAGAAATAATTTTTAAATTGACCAATTGATGAGACTAAACAGGTTCCACCACTCTGAGTCAGAGTGGACCTGGGAGTAATGGCAATGAAAGATACTCTACCCTTCCTAGATCTCCAGAACTAAAGCCTCACCCTCAGATGTAGTTAAATGTCATTCAGGACACCCCGCCCCCCTTTTTTTGGGAAGCGAGTCTTCTTCATCAGCAGGGGATACAGTGTCTTTTGAGCCCCCATCAACAGGACGGGAAGCTTTTGAAATACGGGCCGATTATTAAACAGACAGATGAACTGTATTTATTAGGTTAGTTTAGTTCACCGTTTACAAGAGACAGCGCAGCCTTTGTTTCAGACAGACAGACATACAATTATTTCTTGAGATCTTGTTTTTCATTTTTATATAGACGTTGTTAGATATAAATAGACCCAGATAGATGGATACGGAAAGGCCGAGATGAACTGATAGATATGAATAGGCTGAGATAGATAGATAGATACTGACCAAAGTGAGATAGATAGATAGATAGATAGATAGATAGATACTGACCAAAGTGAGATAGATAGATAGATAGATAGATAGATAGATAGATAATGACCAAAGTGAGATAGATAGATAGATAGATAGATAGATAGATAATGACCAAAGTGAGATAGATAGATAGATAGATAGATAGATAGATAGATAGATAATGACCAAAGTGAGATAGATAGATAGATAGATACTGACCAAAGTGAGATAGATAGATAGATAGATACTGACCAAAGTGAGATAGATAGATAGATAGATACTGACCAAAGTGAGATAGATAGATAGATAGATACTGACCAAAGTGAGATAGATAGATAGATAGATACTGACCAAAGTGAGATAGATAGATAGATAGATACTGACCAAAGTGAGATAGATAGATAGATAGATACTGACCAAAGTGAGATAGATAGATAGATAGATACTGACCAAAGTGAGATAGATAGATAGATACTGACCAAAGTGAGATAGATAGATAGATAGATACTGACCAAAGTGAGATAGATAGATAGATAGATACTGACCAAAGTGAGATAGATAGATAGATAGATACTGACCAAAGTGAGATAGATAGATAGATAGATACTGACCAAAGTGAGATAGATAGATAGATAGATAGATACTGACCAAAGTGAGATAGATAGATAGATAGATAGATACTGACCAAAGTGAGATAGATAGATAGATAGATAGATACTGACCAAAGTGAGATAGATAGATAGATAGATAGATACTGACCAAAGTGAGATAGATAGATAGATAGATACTGACCAAAGTGAGATAGATAGATAGATAGATAGATACTGACCAAAGTGAGATAGATAGATAGATAGATAGATACTGACCAAAGTGAGATAGATAGATAGATAGATAGATACTGACCAAACTGAGATAGATAGATAGATAGATACTGACCAAACTGAGATAGATAGATAGATAGATAGATACTGACCAAACTGAGATAGATAGATAGATAGATACTGACCAAAGTGAGATAGATAGATAGATACTGACCAAAGTGAGATAGATAGATAGATACTGACCAAAGTGAGATAGATAGATAGATAGATACTGACCAAACTGAGATAGATAGATAGATAGATAATGACCAAAGTGAGATAGATAGATAGATAGATAATGACCAAAGTGAGATAGATAGATAGATAGATAATGACCAAAGTGAGATAGATAGATAATGACCAAAGTGAGATAGATAGATAATGACCAAAGTGAGATAGATAGATAATGACCAAAGTGAGATAGATAGATAATGACCAAAGTGAGATAGATAGATAGATAGATAGATACTGGCGATAGATAGATAGATAGATAGATACTGACCAAAGTTAGATAGATAGATAGATAGATAGATAGATAGATAATGACCAAAGTGAGATAGATAGATAGATAGATACTGACCAAAGGGAGATAGATAGATAGATAGATACGAAAAGACTGTGATGAATTGATTGATAGATATGCATAGGCCAAGATCGATCGATATGAATAGAACGAAATGGATTGATAGATTTAAATAAATTGGGATAGACAAGAATGGATCGATATGGTATTCAGCAGGAATTAAATTCTCGTAGAGAAAACATTTAAGAATACGACAACTGTTTTTGCTGGGATTCCTGTTACATATACACAGAATGAAAAGTTTCGAGATATATACAGGAGTGACGGGTTGAGAGTTTGTAATGAGTGACCAGAAGATCCACAAAGAAGAGTATTTATAAAACAGACACAGATTGGAATGGGCGCCTTTGGTGGTGTAATGGTTATCAAGCTCGACAAGCAAACCTACACGAGTGAGTTCGAGTCTCATTGGGTGCCCCTTTCATATGGCCTTGTGCCACATCTAAGCAAAAGGCTTAGTAAATTACCACAGATTGAAAAAGGCGTTGAAAACAATCGAGAAAGTTTCTCTATTAACGTTTACTAATATTTTGCAGTTTAAAACAAAACCTTCAATCTAGGAATGTATTCGCGTTGAGGACAACTTGTGTACAAAAAAAAGTTTTGAAAATTCTTCCTCCACAATGAATTCATGATATTCACAGCATAAAAGTAAAGCACCCAAAATATACAACTTTAGCATTTACTAAATCTGTTTTCTTTTCTTTTTGAGGGGGGGGGGGTTCCGAACGAAATCTTATCAAGAAAGACTCGATTAGTTCTACGCTGTTATATACTGTACCGGCTGGGGTATAGAATACACCGACTGCAACTCTGCATAAGGAGTAAGACCCCCCCACCACCACCACCAGAACGAGTGTCCTGTTTTGACACTAAACAATCTGATGGCGAGATTCCAGTAATGCTGGAGCCTTAGGGAATGCAGAGTATATCTTTATTGTTATCGCTCCCAGGTCCACACTGTCCCGGAGTGGTAGCACCTGATAGTTCTATTTAACCCCTAGATAGGACCCTAACTGTATACTTCTGATAAACTGAAATAGAACTGTTTGACTAAACTGAATAGCTTAAAAAAGAAATGTTTTTGAAAATTAAACTGTACTTACATTTAAACTGCGTGCTTATGCTAAAGTGAATTGTTTGAAATGGAACTGTTTTTGACATTGAAACTCTACTTACACTAAAATGAATTATTTGATATTGAACTGTTTTGACATTTAACTGTGTGTTAACAAAATATGTACTTATACTAAACTGAATTAGTTGAATTAGAACTGTTTGAATAAACTGAATAGCTTGAAATAGAAACGTTTTTGACAATTAAACTGTGTACTTATGCTAAATAGAATTGTTTAAAATAGAACTATTTGCATAAAAATCGATTTTTGCGTTAAATAAGCCACAAAAGGTTGAGATGCCATAAAACCCAACCAACTATTCCTCAAAAATACATTGGTTGGACTCTTGTGGGGTGGTGGTTAATATGCTGACTGACGGCGGCGATAATTCGGTCGAGGCTGGCTGGCGTGGATACGGGAGAAGTCCAGCATTCACGTCACGCAGCCGAACCTCCTCGAGCCTCAAGGAGCCGTCTTCACCAGGCTCTAACCCTCATCAGAGGAGCAAGGTTAATCGCCTTAGGAGCCCTCTTTTCAGATGGCATTTTTGGAGCCGCCAGATGTCTAGGCTACTGCCCTGCGTCCGGACAGACCTTAAAAAGGCCTTGTGCTGAACTCGTTCATTTGGTGGGGCGTGTGACAAATACCTCAATATGCTGACTTAGTAGTCACCACGAGCAGTGGTTTACCAGCTTCACGCACCTGACGAGTTTTGTATTTTGTTAATGTTTTAAAGATTCCCAATCTCCATTTTAGTTATTTCTCATTCAGTAACCTTTTTGTTTGGTGACAACAGATAGATATAATATCAAAGAATTGAAATAGATAAATGTTTAAGATAGTGTTATATACCCGAGCTATGAACATTAATGGGTATGTCCCATTCTTCATACTGTTATATACCCTACCTATGAACATTAATGAGTATGTCCTATTTCTCATAAATACGTTGGACACTACTGTGAGGGGAGAGATATATGATAAGTAGTCCCCTCGAGCAGTGGTTTGTCAAGTCCTGTCTGGTGGGAGGCAGCGACAAATAGTCCCCTCGAGCAGTGGTTACTTTCTTAACGCCATTGGTGAGTATTATATTTTGTTAATGTTATAAAGATTTCCATTTCATTTCCAACCCCTGTGTTGTTTTTTCTCATTCAGTCACCTTTTGTTAGGTTACAACACAGACCTACTCCCAACTATAATTTACAGCATTGGCTTTCATTTACTGAATTGGTCACTTGTTTCAAATACTCATTACCGGAAGAGGAGCAATTTTCTTTCCTAGGATGGGTAAGGATTTTCCCTTGCTAACCCAGTTTTGTTTTATTTTGTCATTTTAGGTCCCATGCCAATCATTCAGTTAACTAGGCATAATCCTCATGAGGTTTTTATGTATGCATTTCTCCCAACCCTCTATCACAGGAGGGATGTGACACAAGGTCAGTTTTGTTTAAGGAGAGTAAAGCTGGTTTGAATTCAGTTTTCCTCCAAAACAGGTTGCCTAACCAAAGAAGTTGTTTTGCTTGACTATTTACTCAGAACAGAAAAGAGAGGAAGAAGAATTAATGGGGTTTTCCCAAGGGAATTAGCGCAAATTAAAATGCAAACCACTTCGTCCAGTATTTGAAACCGAATCGTTCATTTATTTCCAACGACGACGATAGCAACAAATTAATATGGTTCGATAAAAAAATCGGACTTGGTTCTTTTCAACGGTTTGAATTCAGTGTTTTGCGATTAAAAATATACTGGTTGACAATTTCAGGAAAAATACATGATTTGGGGGGGGGTGCGAACAAGAGTGAGTAAGTCTCATTGAGTGCCCCATTAACAAGGCCTTGTGCCACATATGTTCTCTGACGAAAGTAACAAACTGGAAACAAACACGTATTTAAGAACTATTTTAAAATATTTTTCTTTGGACCTACAAACATTATATATATACATACACACGAGGATTATTAAATAAGTTTCCAGACTTTTTTTCGTATGGGCACTTTTATTGATGAAACTCTAGTCCCCTTCGAACTAATCTCCTCCGGCTGCAATGCACTTGTACCTTTCCAACAGCTTCTGGAAGGCCCCATCGTCACAGCCTCTTTCATCTCCTCAATTGTCTCATAACGACAGCCTCTGAGCGTAGGGAATAACCAAAAGTCACAGGGAGCAAGGTCTGGACTACAGGGAAGCTGAGGAACTGTCTTGATTCCCATCTTGGTCAAATAGTCTGCGACAAGGATGGAATTGTGGACTGGTGGAAATGCCATTGAGCCGATTTGAAGAGTGCTGGCCTCTTCTGACGGAATCTCTTGCTGAACTCCCTTAAAACCTCAAGATAGTAACCCTAAACGTTTGGCCAATCAACTGTGATGTATTGACTTCCTTAATCCTCCCACACCTCTCATTATCCCTCACAGATTCCCTGTCGTCCTTGAATCTCTTATACCACTCGAAAACTCATGCTCGATTTATGCAAGATGATCGAAAAGCAGTCTGAAGCATTCCATACGTTTCTATGGCACTTTTTCCAAGTTTAAAACAGAATTTTATTGCATATCGTCCTTCTAAAGTGTCCTGACGTCCAGATTGCATTTTTGATAATCACCAGCTGTGACAATCAGGATTTAGTAGGGTGTATTCCAATTGCTGCTGTAGCTGTTGATTTGAACCTAAAATTATAAAAATTGGCCAGTCATCTCATAAGATGTATATCAATAACATACTGAATTTTCAAGAGTCTACGACAATTTTAAATGCCAGTACAAAAAAGTCTGGAAACTTATTGAAGACACCACGTATATAGGCAAAAAAAATCACTTTTTTTATTAATAAAATATCGTTTGGGCCGACCCTTTTTTGTCAGAATTATCCTGAAGATCCATTAGGTGAAACCTAGGTAGGTAGTTTCTAGCTATTTTATGAATTCTAGTTTTGCTCTTCTTCGTGTATTGAACACTTTTACATGTTAGCTTCAGTAACTGTCAGTGCTTTTTCTTTTGGCTTGACATTGCGGTGCTGTTTAATTATTTTCAAGCAGTACGGATGCAGGGCACTGCTGGAGAAGCAGGGACTAGCTCATCAGTGACGTACTCCTATGGACCCCCACATATGACCGAGCAAAAGCGGAACGACCAGCTCGAACATACATACAGCAGCTATGTGAGGATACGGGATGTAGCCCTGAAGACCTGTCGGAGGCGATGACAATAGGGAGGAGTGGCGAGAGAGGGTCAGGGATATCCGTGCTAGCGGCATGACATGATGATGATGGACGCTTTTAGTCTTTTTTTTCTTTACCAATTGCATTATCTGATTTTTTCCACGCCGTCAGAGTAACAAGAAATTGGTATATAAAAATGAAACACACACACACGGGTGGGCTGAAAAGTTCGTACGATGACTTCATATTCACTGTTAATGACTTTTTGACCAATTGGATCTAAGCACTGCAACACCGATGGAAGAAGTGTTTCGATCGCAAGAAGGACTATGTGGAAAAATTAACCTCATTTGATCACATTTCAATAGAGCATCTTGGTCAGCCTATGAAATTTTCAGTCGCCACTCGTATAACGTATATAACACTACAGAGTAAACGCTCTATCGACGAGGCATAGAATACCCCGACTGTACCTCCTGCAGAGGGGTAAGACACTCTTTAATTGAGTGTCCTGAGTACAACAGCAAACTGCATCTGATGACGAGGCCCCAATTCCGGAGCTCTGAGGATAGACCCCTTCATTGCCATTATTCTTAGGTTTACTTGAACAAGAACAAGAAATATTTCTTACAAAGAGACTTTCAAAATTAAACAATTATTATTTATGTTAAAAATTTATGTTGCATTTAATATTTTAGTATGTGTAGAATCTCATTAAATGATTGGTTTCTTGGAAGTTTTCTATGCATAATTGTCTGTATATCGAGGAAAACAGTGAAAGAGAAGAATGCGTTTGCAAAACATGGAGAAAAAGAAAAGAAAGAAAGAAAAACGGTGTACAAAAAACACTCAAGAACTAATCTGATTTTTTTCATTTTATTTAAAATCATTTTTGTGATGTACTTGTATCAGGTCCATTCTTTTTAACCATCGGATCTTGCTAAAATATTTAAGTCCTTTTATTAATACAATCAAATTTCTTTCCCGGGCATCGACGGGTAATCGTGTTTATTCAACTTTTATCAACAAAATGAAATTACGAACAGTCAAATACACAGATGAGCAACTACAAATCTAAATTTATACATTACGCATGCGCAGATACTTATACCAGATGACAATCGTTCTTATTGATATTTTTTTTACACTTAGACTGCAAAAAAGAATTACTATATTTGACAGCTTATGCAATGTAAGTCAATTTGAGCAGTATCTAAAAATAAACAGATTTAAACAATGAATGTGAGAGAGTTTTCGCTCGACATTCATAGCCCTCCCCACAATCAAGTAATTTCAAAGTTTCATATCTATTCGGATTCTTATAAAATCCTAGTATTTTGTATTTAAAAATCTTAATAGTTTTCGTTAGGTATATGCGTAGTTAAACAACTTTGCTTAATTTTCTTTATGGAAATTTACTAAGCTTTTTGCTTAGATGTGGCAAAAGGTCATACGAAAGGGGCACCCAATGAGACTCGAATTCACTTGTGTAGGTTTGTTTGTCGAGCTTGCTAACCATTACACCACCAGAGGCGCCTTACTTAATTTTCATTATGGCTGGTATCATTTGAATGACATAATATCCATATATTGTTACCTTTGAAAACAGTTGCCTTTGTTGTGAATTTCAACTTACTTAGACTTGCAGATGATGTCTGCGGTTTAATTTAAGGGTCTCTATCACATAAGTCCACTAGCCAGTGACCTAAAGCTGACCCTTGTCTTTATAAGACGCAGGGGAATTTTCAGAGGGTTTTTTTATTTTTTGGAAATTAGTACATCTTTCTGGACCTTGGCATAATGTTAATTTACTAAGCATTTTGCTTAGATGTGGCACAAAGCCATATGAAAGAGGCACCCAATGAGACTGGACATTGGTATAATGGTTAGAGTGTTCGCCAATGGCCCGGGAGAATTTGGTTCAATCCCAGGTCGAGTCATACAAAGACTTAAAAAAAAAAGAAAAAAAAAAAAGGTACTTGATGCCGCCTTAACACTCAGTATTCTAAAGGTACTGATCAAGAGTAAAGTGGAGCAATCCAGGGAAAGGAGTAGCGCCCTCCCCTACACCTAGCTATCGAAAAGGGAATTTTCGGGTCACTTTCGACTACAGTCGCCAACTTTACTTTTTCTTACCTATAAGCCATTAAATAGGGTATTATTGGAGGTGCTCGTACTGTAATGGTTATCGTCGTAGGAAATGGACACGGTGACACGAGTTCAAATCCTGGACGAGGCTGGTTGCATTGGGAAAGGTATGAATCCAATTACTCTCCCTCCAGCTATGGGTAAATAGTAGGGCAGACTAGGTTCTTCAGCCTTGGTGAGGCAACTAGTCTAGGAGAAGGAAAACTCTAAATTCAAACCTGTTAAACTCCGCTTAAAAATTGACCTTGTGTCATATCCTGCCCGAGCGGAAGGGTCGGTAAATATGAATACGGTATTTTCAGTTTTTCGAAATGATTTGCGTGTGCTAAATTACAGAATCTTTTTCCTATATATATATATATATATATATACACCCCTTCAAGTAGAACATACAATGTAAGTGTTAAAAAGGAACTTTTTTTTTTCGGTCATGTATGTAAAATTCATCGGGCCATTGGCCTAATGAGTTGAATGTTCGCCAATTGTCCGGGAAGTCGGGGTTCAGTCCCAGGTTGAATTATACCAAAGACTCAAAAAAAAAAAAAAATGCTGCTTGATGCTGCCTTGCTTAACACTCAGTACAAGGTAAGGATCAAGGGTAAAGTGAGCAATCCAGGGAATTGAGTAGGACCCTACCCTACACCTCGGTGTAGAAGCTATCGAAAAGGGAGACTTCGGGTCAGCCTCGACTAAGGTCGCCAACTTTACTTAAATAAAATTCTGTGGTACATGCAGATTTTAAACAGTGCTTTTAAAAGTGTATGCATTTTAAAATCAATATTTAAAAAAAGAAAAAAAAAGTAGCCTTCATTTCGGTCACTTCTCTTCAGAGAATGAAATCTGTGACAGATGATTTTTTATTATTTCTTATTATAGTATTTTCTTCCCGTGCAAAGATAGGGTTGTTAAATAAAAGTAGTGTATAAAACTGTTTTTGGCTACACAATGCAGGATATATATATATCAGTAATATCCAGTTAGCGTTCGAAGACGAGACAAAATATATTGATGGACGTCGAAATAAATTTATGATGACAATTTCACCAGGTTTGAGTTTCCTTCTAATTAAACTTTATGTGTGTGTGTGTGTGTGTGTGTGTGTGTATATATATATATATTACTTCAAGTAGAAGATACATGGAAAGCGTAAAAAAAGACTTTTTCGGTCACGTGGCGCATATATATATATATATATATATGAAAACAAGGGAAATTGTCTGAAACATTGAAAAGAACCCATCAATTAAACAAACAGGCAGATATCTAAGCTTGTTTGGCACAAGGCCACTAAAATATAGCACCTACTAAAATGTTTAACTACTTTCCTAAGCGTTGTTCTAGAAAAAGTGCCCAAAGGCATGATACTAATCTTACCCTAATGGTCTTCATAATATCAATTCTACTTTTGAAATAAAAGATGTTCGTATAGAAATTTTTGGAATCATCTATGGTAGCGCCGTCACCAACAACTGCTCCGTCGGTGGTCACTAATCATTGGATGGGGGAGGATACCCCGCCCCCGTAGAAAATGTTTGAATCATTGTTTCTTTGTCTTCGCTCAGTTTCTGGGGCCGTAGAATCTGGGGGAAATCGATTACGGACAGCACGCTTGTTAAACTTCTTCGTGCAAGCTGGAATAGACTGTTCTCGTATATTTGATTCTCTCCTCGCACCACAGCCACTAAAAGAGAAAGGAGGTAGAATCATGAAATTCACCGTCGTCTTATATTAGGCGTCACAGAACACCCCTTCTCCAACTTCCGCCTTTATATACTAGTAGGCATCGCAGGTCATTAGCCCTTGGCCCACGGGAATCTGGGAGTCCACTGAAGCTTATTTGTCGTGCAGTGTGCCAGATTATAACCTTGTTTTAAGTATACACGTGATAGTTCATTATATAATGTATTCAAAGCTCTAAGAGCTCCCACAAACTTACGAGTTTTGCCTCGGGTCCACAAGTTGGTAAATCTCGCCTTATTTTCCCGTCTGTTTGTCTGTGTTTCCAATTTCTTTCTCTCTTATAAGCTTGACTTAAAAAACATTTTAACTTTCATTTTTTAAACCCTTTACGTGTAGCTCTATCATAACAAGTCTACTCTGTTAGTCAGCAAGTTTTTATAAAGCCAATTTTCTTGGGTAGCAGGATCTCTTCTATTTATAAATTTGAGTAACACAGTATGCCACGATTTAACTTTGTCCCATATTTAACCAAGCTGAATAAATATTGATAAGGAATTTTTTTTTTTTTTTGCATTACCAATCAAGGGCGAGTTGATATAAAATGTTTCACTGTACCTTTCATATGTAAAGTGTGTCCTTTTAGCATCCGGTGAGTTATATTTCCATGGCTAAAAATAAAACACAGAAAGGAAGTTTAATTAAAAATATAATTAAATTTCATTAATTCGTCTGAGAGAGAGAGAGAGAGAGAGAGAGACTTTAAAACATTGCTGTTTTTTTGAACGGAGAAAAAGTTTTCATTAATGTCGGTTTTGGTTATCTCTTTGTTAATGGCATATCAACCCTCGTGGGTTATGATATTTACCAACCCCTCCGCTCGAGCAGGATATGACACAAGGTCAATTTTTATGCAGAGTTTAACAGGTTTGAATTCAACCCTCGTGGGTTATTTAATGCTAAAGCTATTCATGTAGAAGAGTTGTGGTAGTGGCGGGGATGAAGGGGATTCATTCTTTTCCTGAGGATATTAGACCAAAAATTAACGTAATAACGTGACTGGAGTTCGAACTCACTCCCTACAATGTTGTAGATGAGTACGCTAGCCACTACGCCAAAAAAGACTCCGTCCCATAATCGTTCTTACATTAAGTGTATGAAATATTATATATATATATATTTATTACACACACAAATGTAATAGCTATTATGGGACAAAAACAGCCCCCTCCCCAAATTCATTAAGCTTGATTAAGTTTTTCATTAAAGCTAACATTAAGTGGGTAGAGTGTCCGCTAATGGTCCGGGGGACCTGGTTTCAATCCCACGTTGCGTCATACTTAACACTCAGAAATATAAGGTACGTATCAGGGGCAAGGTGGAGCAATCCAGAGAAAGGAAAAGCGCCCTTCCCTACGACTCGGTGTAGTAGCTATTGAAAAGGGAGCCTTCTGGTCGCCTTCGATTACGGTCACCAGCTTTACTTTTTACTTATGATTCAAAACTGCACGCAGTGGTGAGTCTTCCTTCAGAGACTTTGGGGAGTGTGGCGTCACACCTTCGTTGTTATTACTCCCAGTTCGACCGACTCGGAATCGTTGTACCTGTTTGAGCCAATCCATGGCTCAAATAATTTTATCCTTTTGAGTATCGGACAATTTTCTTCAGCTTCATTGTCATGCTCCCAACGTTTCGGCCGATGCGTACTTCAGCCTTCAACCAAAATTTGTGAGTATTACCATGAAGATGACGACAATAGTCCCTGTACTCTAAGCGTCAGAAATTATCAATTTTCATCAGCGAAATAAGTCAAAAAATTTCCAAACATGATTTAAGATTGTTTTACTTTGGATGTAAAAACATTTTTAGTTTTACCCAGTCGGCTGGGGCTGTAGAATACACCGACTACAGAGGGGTAAGACACCCCCAACGAGTGTCCTGGACACGACACTAAATAATCTAATGGTTAGGTGCCAGTAATACTGGAGCTTTGGGGAATGCAGAGTACCCCTTCATTGCTATCACTCCCTGGTCCACTCTGGCTCGGAGTGGAAGAACCTGATCAGGGTCCTATCTATGGGTCAAGTAGAAGTAAACTGCTGTATAAAAATAAATAAAATAAATAAATTTGTATAAAAATGGATTTGTCCTCAAATAACATACAATGGTTGATATGCCATAAAACAAACAAACATTTTTATTTATGTCATATAGGAATAAATAGAGAAACTATCGATTGAACACCGATCGCCAGTGGATGAAAGTGGCGGGCCTCTAGATCATTTAAATAGAGGTTCCATGCTGATTAGCATGGGACGCTAGTCGGTGGATAGTCGAACGGACCTCAGCAAGAGAAAGAATTTACAGTAATATCTTGGCCGGAAGTGTACGGATAGTAACTATCTTTGTCTTATTTTCTATTAAAGTGTTTTTGAGGTTGAATTAAATACTTATGCTTTAAGTTGTCTGTCTATTGTTTAAAATTTATGCACATGTAAAGTAAAGCTGGTGACCGTAGTCGAGGGTGACTCGAAGGCTTCTTTTTCAATCGCCACTACACCGAGGTGTAGGGGAGGGCACTACTCCTTCCCTTGGATTGCTTTACTTTACCCCTGATATGCACCTTATAATGATGAGTGTTAAGCAAGGAAGTATTAACTACTATTTTTAGTCTTTGGTATAACCCGAACTGGGATTGAACCCCGGTCTCCATGACCATTGGCAAACACTCTACCCACTTAGTAGCTGACAGAGTAAAAAAAAATTTTCCTAAGTCTTATCAGCGATGCCCTGAGCAGTTACTAACTTTTCAGCAGGGCTTAAAAGACTTCGATTAAACCCTTTTGTTGAGTGAGAAAACCCTCCTCCCCAAAAAATAAAAATTATCATGGGTTTGAAACTAAAACGAAATCAGTGGAGTGTGTCCAGTTTTTAAACTTTGTGGAGTCACCATTTCATTGCCCTTACTCCCTTGAAATGTTTGTACTTGTTAAAATCCCATCTTTGGGTCAAATAGAACCGTTTTGAAAATTATAAGTTTTAAATAAGAATACTTGAAACTATACAACTTCTAGCAAATTATTTATCTTAAGAATAGATAATTGAAGCTGTAATGTAAGGATTAAACATATTTACCCAACCCCTCCGCTCGGGGAGAATATGACAAGGTCAATTTTTAAGCGGAGTTTAACAGGTTTCAATTCAGAATTCAATTATTTCACATAGCACTAATACCCTTGGGAAAGGTATGAATCCAATTATTCTCCCTCCAACTATGGGTAAATAGTAGGACAGACTAGGTTCTTCAGCCTTGGTGAGGCAACTAGTCTAGGAGAAGGAAAACTCTGATTTCAAACCTGATAAACTCCGCTTAAAAATTGACCTTGTGTCATATCCTGCCCGAGCGGAGGGGTTGGGTAAATAGGGTAACAGGTTTCAATTCAGAGTTTTCTTTCTCCTAGACTAGTTGCCTCACCAAGGCTTGAAGAAATCAGTCTGCCCTACTATCTACCTATAGCTGGAGGGAGAATAATTGGATTAATACATTTCCCCAAGGGTATTAGTGCTATGTGAAATGCAATTAGTCTCGTCCAGGATTTGAACTCGTGTCGCCGTGTCCATTTCTTACGACGATAACCATTAAACCACGGGCACCTCCCTTTAGTAAGGATTATAAGTAATTTGGAAATATAACTGTGTGGAAAAAAAAGGAATCACTTCAGAATTAAGGATGGTTGGTTTGATTTTATGGCATATTAACCGTTGTGGGTTATTTAATGCCAAACCGTCTATATACATGAATACATTAAATATATACCCATTCAAAATGGAAGCAAGAGCGAGTTCAAGTCTCATTGAGTACCCCTTTAACAAGGCCTTGAGCCACATGTTCTCTGACAAAAGCAATAAGCTAGAAACACATACATATATAACACGTATATACTTTGACGAAAGCAACAAGCTGGAAACATACACATATATAATACGTATGTAAGAACAAAATAAATTTAAAAGATACAACTCTCTTCGAGGACCTACCAATTTTAAGTATATACCATTTTGTTTGGTTGGATTTTATGATGCATCAATTTTTGTTGGTTATTTAATGCCAAATCTTGTATATATGATTTGTAAAATTGTAGGTAATATTTTAAACGAGAAATAGCGCGTTTTCTTTAAACACAGTTAAATAGTAAAAAGTATTTTATCAAATACAAATTTTTCTATTTTTCTATTAATCAATTGTTTGCACACAGTTAAATGATTTCAAGTATTCCCGTCTAACATAACGTAATTTAGTATTTACTCATTTGTTTGCACACACTTAAATGATTTCAAATATTGCTAACTAACATTGATAATTTTGTCAATTATTATTTATTAGCACACAGTTAAATGGGTTCCATATTGCAATTGAACATTAATAATTCAACGTCAGTCGTTTGTTTACACACAGTAAAATAACGAAATTGTTAAACAGTTCTATTTGACCCATAAATAAGATCCTAAAAACCATTATCCGAGTGGACCTTGGAGTAATGGCAATGAAGGGATATTCCATATTCCCCAATGCTTCACTATCAGACGCAGTTTAGTATCATACTCAAGACACTAGGGGGGTGTCCTCGTGGTGTAATGGTTAAAGCGATGGACTGCGGAGTCTTAGTAAGCTAGTTCGTACTCCAGTCGCGCTATTATGTTCACTTTCGGGCAAATACCCTTGGGAAAGGTATGAACCCCCTTATCCTCCCAACTATGGGTTAAATAGTATCACTACTATTCTAGGAGAATTGCTTTGGCATTAAATAACCTACAAAAGGTTGGTATGCCATTAAACAAAGAAACCAAACCAATCAAGACACTAGTTCTATTTAACCCATTAATAGGGCCCTAACAGGTTCTCTCAACATCAGATGCATATGCAGGACATTCGTTTGAGGGAGTCGGTATTAACCCAAAGGAGGTTGACATGCCGCCAAACTTACCAGCCAACCCAAACTGTTAGAATTTGATCTACTGAATTGTTGAGGCTGTCACTCATTCAGCATATTGGCTTAATTTGTCTACAAGGATTTAAAACTTAAGTCGCTATCAAGTACGAGTGATATCTCTAAACAATTCTGTGAATCAAATTGTAGCTGCTCAAGTTACATCAAACAAGTATCAATAACAAAAACTACAATATATTAAAAATAAAAAAACAAAAAACAAATCCGAGTACAACATATTTTTTCAACAAGGATTTACTTGTTCTCAAATGAATAAGAAAACACAAAATATAACTGCTGACAAAAATAAAACAGTCAGTGACGGATGTAATTGTAGAAAAACGTATACATATTGTTTAACAAAATCACGAAGAGTTAGGATTTACCAACATTTTATTTTATACAACAATTGCACGTCTTACATGAACGACGCTTCATCGATTCTTTTTCGTAAACGCGTCATTGTCTTATTTTACCTCCGGTTTTTTAACAATTGTTTTTGATAGTTTAGTGGGTGCACGTCTTACATGAACGACGCTTTGAGTTCTTGGGTATACTATTACTTCGGATTTTTCTACGCCTTATTTTTTTTGATAGTTGGGAATCCATGTCTTACGCGAACGATGCTTAATGTTATTACACGATGGTCTAATTTTTTTTATTTTTTTTATTTCTGATTTTTCAATGCCATATTTTTGTAATTAGTGTTCTATATATATAAGATGGTTGTTGTAGGTTCAAAGAAAGATTAAGGATATATTCTAAAATAAGAAGGTCCACGAAGAGATTTTCATTTTTTTAATTTATTTATTTTGTTCCTACATACGTGTTATATATATGTGTGTGTGTTTCTAGCTTGTTGCTTTCGTCAGAGAACATATGTGGCAAAGGCCTTTTTAAGGTCCACGAAGAGATTTTCATTTTTTTAATTTATTTATTTTGTTCCTACATACGTGTTATATATATGCGTGTGTGTTTCTAGCTTGTTGCTTTCGTCAGAGAACATATGTGGCAAAGGCCTTTTTAAGGTCCACGAAGAGATTTTCATTTTTTTAATTTATTTATTTTGTTCCTACATACGTGTTATATATATGCGTGTGTGTTTCTAGCTTGTTGCTTTCGTCAGAGAACATATGTGGCAAAGGCCTTTTTAAGGTCGACGAAGAGATTTTCATTTTTTTAATTTATTTATTTTGTTTCTACATACGTGTTATATATATGCGTGTGTGTTTCTTGCTTGTTGCTTTCGTCAGAGAACATATGTGGCAAAGGCCTTTTTAAGGTCCACGAAGAGATTTTCATTTTTTTTAATTTATTTATTTCGTTCCTACATACGTGTTATATATATGCATGTGTGTTTCTAGCTTGTTGCTTTCGTCAGAGAACATATGTGGCAAAGGCCTTTTTAATTGGGTACTTAATGAGACTTGAACTCACTCTTGTTTCCAGTCCCAAATGCACAATGAAATCACACACTCACTCATAATCTTTATATATATATTATATTATATTATATTATATATGAGTGAGTTTATGTGATTTTATTGTGCATTTGGGTATAATCTCAATGCATTTTTGTTGAAAAACACCAGTTCTTGTGGGAGTGAACTGCGATAATGTATCTTTAGTATTTTTGCAGTGTTTTGTAAAAAAAAGGTGTGATAATCCATTCCGACGGTATATTAAAATGATAGAAATATGTGGAAAGTTGGATAAATCAAACACTTAAAACCGATTTAGAGGCGAGATATTTTGTTTTATTTCATTTAGAACTTACTCAAACTGAAACCGTATTCTGTGTTTTATCGCAGCTCACTCCCACAAGAACAGGAGTGTTTTTCAACAGAAATGCATTGAGGAGAAGATAATACCATATATATATATATATATATATATATATATATATATTCCAGCTGCCACATACACGTAAATGCAAAGCTCTTATGAATTGAGCACTCCTGTATCTGATAGTGTTTATGTAAAAAATAAATACGTAAAAAATTCCTTCGCTTATGTTGAAAAAGACGATAGTTAGATTTCTAACCCCAGACCTAACAAACAAAGCCATCTGAGTTCCGATCCCAGCCTGAATCATCTCGCATGTCTAGCCACACTGAATATTTGTGATACAACGAAATTGTCTTTGGATGACAATATATATACGTATACACACACACACACACACACACACACACACACACACACACACACACACACACGTAGCAGGCCGAGAGACTTAGGCGTGTCCTTAGCAATTCTACGTGATCTCTTACAAGAATTACGCGTTCTATGAGATTTTCAAGTCAACCATTGACAACCTTTAAGATAATGAATCAATCTTTGATACCGCCTTTTTTATGGCTCCTGGCCACATCTCCGATTTTTAATACCTTCTCACGTCAGCTTAAAAACTAATTTCGCCCAGAATATGTACACTATGAATTTAATATAGATCAAATTCTATTAAGTAATTTTCCCGACAGTTCCCAAAAGCGACATCTAAAATTCTTTTTAGATTTTTATGAAACCTTTCAGTCGAATCTTAAAATGTTGGTGTTTTTAATCTGAATTGGCAATTTGTCTCAAAAAATATATTACTTTATTAGCAAAAGAAAAAAATCCAATTGGTTTATAGACATAGTTTTTGAAATTTATTTTGGCAGTAAATTCCCAATTCAAAGAGAAATATTAAAAAAAAAATTGTAATTAGTCATTAGAAATTCCATTAATTTTTTTAAAAGTTTAAATTAGATTACCTTTCAATCTTCTGTCTTGTAAAATAGTTAACCCTTATTTCTATAATCTCATTCTCAAGTTGTTTTAACGACATATCAACACGTCTAGGGTTATTTTATGCCAAGAAGTTAAAGAATTGCATCCATTGTAGATTTATATTTTTGTATAGTAATTTCTTATGAGTTTTTTTTTTTTTGCAAACAATTGTATCTTTTCAAGTATTCCTATCTAATACAAATAATTTGCAAAGTTTTATGGGTTCAAGTATTCCTATGTAATCTTACTTATATGATTTCAAGTAATTATTTCAATTCAATAATAGTCATTTGTTACATGGTTTTAAGTAACTTATGACTAATTTTAATGGCACGTCAACCCGTCTCGGGTTATTTTTTGTTTAGATATTACTTTTTTTGTGTTAAAGATTTTTTTGCTAGATCCTATCGAGTAAGAATTATATATATTTTTGCCAAAAATCTTTTTGGATTTCATTTACATTGAGCTCTTTACCAGAAATATTCAAATTTAATATTCTATTTTTGAATATTTTTTGGCCTGATTGGAATTATTCCCTATTCCGTATTTACTGGATCGAATTATATATATTTGACAAATAGATAGGATCCTAACAGGTATTACCACTATGGATCAGAGTGGACCTGGAAGTAATGGCAATGAAAGGATATTCCACACCTTCCAGGAGAGGAGCCTGATCATCAGACACGGTTTAGTCGTACACAGGACACCCCATTTGTGGGTGAGTGGATGTCTCGATGCCTGGCAGGGGATAAAGCCAGTGAACTTTAAACCCAACTGATAATGCAGTCGTAGGAGATATAGTATTAAAAAAAAGTATCATTTACTAAGCAAGAAGTGAACAAAGAATCAAACGTTAATTTTCTTCAAAATCGTCCCTCTTCTGAGGCAGCCCAATCTGCTGGGGGTGTAGAATACACTGACTCCATCTCTGCATAGGAATAAGACTCTCCTTCTCAAAAAGTATCTTGGGTATGACACGAAACAATCTGATGGTGAGGCTACGGTTCTGGAGCTTTAAGGAATACAGAGTACCTCTTCAACGCCATTCCTCCCAGGTCTACCCTGATTCGGAATGGTTGTACGTGTTAGGATCCTATCTATGAGTCAAATAGAACTGTTTAATCATTTACTATTCTAGAAACCATTTAACTGTGTGCCAACAAATGATTAATCTTAAATTGAATAATCGGTATTCAATAACAATACTTGAAACCATTTAACTGTGTGCAAACAAATATGTTCTGGCTCGTTTAGAAATGTTACAAACTATTCGTTTACAAATCATACACACACACACACACTCTCACACACAATATGTAAACAGGATTTTCTATTAAATATCTTACATGGGTTGATCTAACATAAAACACAACCAACTAACCATTCTAAGGATTATCTTTAGGGGCGCGTAATGACCCGATAATTCATGCTGTATAAATCATTGCTCATTAATTATTAATGCAACTTACTAATTTCAATTATACCTTGAGGCGCCTTCATTTTAATTAATGGCAACGAATAGGATAGGTCAGAGATTAGTCTCCCTGGCTAATACCTTGTAACCCAGTACAACCTGTCACATGTTATTTAGAAAGGAGATAGGAAACCCCATCTAATCCCAATGGAGTGCGCAGCATGGTATCCAGACAAACTATCACGTTATGGAATAATTTGATTTTTAGTATTTCGTATTATTTTTCATAATGATTTTTTTTTTTAATTCTCTATGGAAAAAGACTCGTTTTCAATGTTGGTGAAATTAACGTTGTGGTAGATCTTCTTGATAAAGAAAATATTTAGTCTTTAAAAGATATTTTTGGACGTACAAGTGTTTAGGATAAATTTGATACAGTGATAATACGAAAGAGAGAGAGAGAGAGAGAGAGGACTGCGGAAAACTGAGTAGAGGAGAAAAGAGAATGAAGAGAGAGAGAGAGAGACTGAGAAAGAGAGGAAGAATAAGAAAGAGAAAACAGGAGTAAGAAAGGGTAAGGAGGAAAGAGATGAGAAAAGGAGTGAAAAAAGAAAAGCAAAGGAGAAGAAAAGAGGATGAAGAGATTTGTAAATAAAAGATAGGTTGGGTTTTATGGCATATCAACCATTGTAGGTTATTTAATGCCAAATCCTCTTTATACATATATATTAAGTATATATGATTTGGTTTGGTTAGGCTTTATGGCATATCAACCATTGCAGGTTATTTAATGCCAAGTCCTCTTTATACATATGTATTAAATATATGATTTGCTTTTGGTTGAGTTTTATGGCATATCAACCATTGTAGGTTATTTAATGCCAAACCCTCTATACACATATTAAATATATATGACTTGGTTTGGTTTTATGGCTTATCACAACCATTGTAGGTTATTTAATGCCAAATCCTCCTCTCTCTCTCTCTATATATATATATATATATATATATATATATATATATATATGTGTGTGTGATTTGCTTGGGTTGGGTTTTATGGCATATCAACCATTCTTTGTTATCCAATGCAAAATTCCCATTTTTATATATATATTAAATATGATTTTTTAACACTTTTGTAGATACACGCAGTTAAATGATAAAACAATTCTATTTCTAACAATTCAATTGAACATGAGTCAACAAAGTTAAATGGTTCCAAGTAGTGCTATATATCACGAACAATTCAATAAAACATCTGTCATTTGTTTACAAACAGTTAATTGATCAAACCGTTCTATTTCAAGCAATTCAATTTAGCGTTAGTCATTTGTTTGCACTCAATTTAAAAGTTAAATTGTTCTATTTGATCCATAGATAGGACCCTGTCAGGTGCTACCACTTCGGGTTAGAATGTACCTGGGAGCGATGGCAATGAAAAGGTACTTTGCATTGCACAAAGCGACAGCATTACTGGGGCCTCGCCATCAGATAGTTTAACGTTATATCCTGGAGACTCATTGTGGGGGGGTCTTATCCCTCTGTTGGCTGCAGAGAAGAAGTCTATAGCCCCAGCTGTTTGGGCTAAGTAAATAAGTGAATTGATAGTTCAATCTGTTCGCTAAAGCCAAAAAGTACACATCTCAAAACCACTTTATAGTAGATAATAGATAAACTCTTTAGATATTAGTGTAGAATCTCACATTTTTTTCTGAAGATGCTTTTTTTTTTTTTTTTTTTTTTTTTTTTTTTAGATCATTGACAATTTTGACTTGGATTATCCTTCACTTTCCGAATTGTTTTTTGATCGTAATGCGCTCGGGTCATCGCTTTGACTATATCATCGAACAGGACAGATCAGAATGAAGAATAAATTTGTAGGTAGGATCGAACTTTTATTGTGCCGACGGATATTTGGGAAAATATTTCATTTTAGGTTGTATTCATCTCCATACACGCAAAAGCGTTTAAATTTCCTTCGCTTGCGCTAGTTTCCTTGTGGCTGAGTGGTAGAATCTAGGATTGGCGTTTAAGTTAACCGGGTTTCGATCCCAGCTTCGGGAATCTAGCCTGTCTAGCCACACAGAAGAGTTCTGATAGCTACTAAAACAATATATATAGTCATCCACAGACAGACCTGTTTCGTTCTAAGTGATGTACTCTTATGGACCCCCACACATGACCGTGCAAAAGCAGGACGACCAGCACGAACATACATTCAGCAACTATGTGAGGATACGGGATGTTGTCCAGAAGACCTGCCTGAGGCGATGAACGATAGGGAATAGTGGCGAGAGAGAGTCAGGGATATCCGTGCTACCAGCACGACATGATGATGACGATACTGAGGTATAAGGGAGGGCGCCACTCCTTCCTCTGAATTACTCCACTTACCCTTACTGAGTGTTAAGCCAGGAGGAATTAAGTACCAATTTTTGAGTCTTTGAAATGACTCGACCTGGGATTGAACCCTGATGTCCTGGACAATTGGCGAACATTCTAACCATTATGCCAATTAGCCCAGTGGGTAGGGTGTTCGCCAATGGTCCGGGAAACCAGGGTTCAATCCCAGGTCGCGTCATACCTAAGACTTTAAAAATGGTACTTGATACCTGCTGGCTTAACACTCATCATTATAAAGGTACGTATCAAGGGTAAAGTGGAGCAATCCAGGGAGAAAGGAATAGCGCCCTCCCTACACCTCAGTCTCAGTGTAGTAGCTATTGAAAAGGGAGCCTTCTGGTTGCCCTCGACTATGGTCGCCAACTTTACTACTTTATACACACACACACACACACACACACACACAAGGTGTCTTCAATAAGTTTCCAGACTTTTTTTTACACAGACATTTAAAATTGACGTAGACTCTTGAAAATTTAGTATGTCATTGCTATACATCTTATGAGATGACTAATTTTTATGATTTTAGCTTCAAATGAACACCTACAGCAGGAATTGGAATACACCCTACTAAAACCTGATTGTCACCGCTGTTGAATTTCAAAAATGCAATCTGGACGTGATGACACTTTAGAAGAACGATATGCAAGAAAATTCTGTTTTAAACTTAGAAAAAGTGCCACAGAAACGTATGGAATGCTTCAGACTGCTTTTGGAGCATCTTACATGAATCGAGCATCAGTTTTTGTGCGGCATAAGAGATTCAAGGAAAGCAGGCAGTCTGGGCTGATGAGAGGAGTAAGATGTCAATACACCAGAGTTGGGATCCCACTGGACAGACAGTCAACAAGGAATGCTATGTTGAGGTTTTAAGGGAGTTCAGGAAGAGATTCCGTCGGAAGAGGCCAGCACTCTTCAAATCGGGTCAGTGGCATTTCCAGCAGGACAATGCACCAATCCACAACTCCATCCTTGTCACAGACTATTTGAGCAAGATGGGCATCAAGACAGTTCCTCACCCTTCCTATAGTCCAGACCTTGCTCCCTGTGACTTTTGCTTATTCCCTAGGCTCAAGGATAACCGTTCTAAGACAATTGAGGAGATGAAAGAGGCTGTGACCGAGGTCATTGACACGCTCACACAAGAGGACTTCGATGGAGCCTTCCAGAAGTTTTTGGAACGGTACAACAAGTGCATTGCAGCCGAAGGAGATTACTTCGAAGGGGACTAGAGTTTTATGTGTGTACTATCAATAAAAGTGCTCATACGAAAAAAGTCTTGAAACTTATTGAAGGGCCCTCGTATATATATCTGTAAATTAAATTGAAAGAAGTTGAATCTGTGACTGGTGGAAATAAATTTATAATGGCACATAGACAGTCCTTTGAATTTTCTTTCAATCTAATTTACTGCTATACTCGCTCTCTAATTGGGTGTTATATATATATATATATATATATATATATATATATATATATATATTCAGATAGATTTATATATTAATAGCCGTGAATCGAGTACTTTGCTGGAATTATATAAAAGTTTTCATATTCTATATCAGAATAATTAAAAACTCATCTTTTCAGGACAAGTGTGTGTGTATATGTGTGTGTGTGTAACTGAAAATAATGTGAAGAAAGTATTTACTTATAAAATCCTCTTAGTTTGATTTATTGACGGTTTAAACAAGTTTAGACAAAACACAAATACATATTTACCAACCTATCCGTGCGAGCCGGATCCAACGCAAGGTCGATTTTTTAAATGAAGTTTTACAAGGTTTGAATACCGAATTTTTCTTCACCTAGATTGGTTACCATACAAAGGTTAAAGAGCCTAGTCTACCCTGCTATTTACCCATAGCTGGAGTGGGAATAGTTGATTACATACCTTTTCCTCGGGTGGAGGGGGGAATTAATCGTTATGTGAAGTGTAAACAATGTCATCTAGAATAAGAGCTTTGATCACTGTACACGTTTCCCACGATGATAACCATTACTCCACGAACGCCTCAACAAAGAAGTGTATCTAATCAAATATTATAAGCATGTTTTTTCTTAAATCAGGAAAGTGCTCTTAAGAGCAGGAAACAACCTAGAATCGCGAGATTTTCATGTATTTGGAAAAAAATACAATATTCAAGTGAATCTATATATATATATATATATATATATATATATATATATATATATATATAACATTATAGTAGGGATATATATTTATTATTATTAGATGATGATGAATTTCATCTGATGATGTATTTTCATTTTAAAAATTACATGAAATTTTTAGTCATGAAACTGTTAAAAAGTCGTGCGTGTGTGTGTATATATGTTTGTGGTGGGGTTGAGTGGCGTAAAGCTATCGTTACAGGAAAGGGACACAGTGACTCTGGGTTCAATCCTGGGCGAGCTTGTTTGCGTCTCATTTCACGCTGGTACCCTAGGAAGAGGCATAAATGTATATCTTCCCATACCTATAGATAAATTGAAGGATAAACTTGGCCCTTTAGCTTAGGTTCAACAATTAGCGTTGAAGAAGAAAAAGGTCTGAATTCAAAACAGCTGTACTCCGACGAAAAATAAATTGACTGTATTGTATCCAGCGCGTGACGGCGTCATTGGGTCAGTACATAGATGTAGACGCCCGTATAAGTAGCAGTATCTTTGATATTCAGCACTATATCAAGGGAATACGACAAGCAACAAGTTTCTAAATATTACAATTTAACACACGCACACGAAGGGTAAGTATATTAATTCTTTTTGATATCGATCATATAGAATATAACTATTAGAAGGTTAGATGGTGTTTTATGCCACCTTAAATCTTGTGGGTAATATAATGCAAAATCATATTATATGTATAATTTGTAACCGAATATTATGTTGGTAGCTTCATTTTTAAACAAGTTCGATTTCATTTGTTTGCACACAGTTAAATGGTCATAAGTAGAGCTATCTAACATTTATAATTCCATTTATCAAGTGTTCTATCTAATACAAATAGTTTGCATCGCCAATGGTCCGGGAAACCAGGGTTCAATCCCAGGTTGAGTTATACCAAAGACTTACAAAATGGTACTTGATACCTCCTTGCTTAACACTCAGCAATATAAGGTACATATCAAGGGTAAAGCGGAGCAATCCAGGGAAAAGAGTAGCGCCCTCTCCTACATCCCGGTGTAGTAGCTGTTGAAAAGGGAGCCTTCAGGTCGCCCTCGACTACAGTCGCCAACTTTACTTTATATGGTTTCAGGTATCCCTATCTAATACAAACAATTTACTCACTGCAGTATGATTTCAGATAACTAATAATTATAATGCGGAGGAAAAGATTGGACTGTTGTATTTTACCCCTAAATGGGGCCCTAAAAAGGTACAACTAATCTGAGACTTGTCGGCTAGGAAGGGTGTTGAATACACTAACTGCATCTTTGCTGAGGGGTAACCCCCCACTAACGACATTATGACATCTGACGGAGAGGCTCCAGCCTTGAAGATTTTGGGGGAATGTGGAGTACTCCTTCATTTCTTCCAGGTCCACTTTGACTCTGTGGTAGCACCTGATAGGGTTCTATGTACGGGTCAAATAGATCCAACTAACTGTGAAAACAAATGACTGGTGTTAAATTATGATTTATGCACCAATACTTGAAACCATTTAACTGTGTGCAAAAAAAGAGCTCTGGCTTGTTTAAGAATGTTATCAACAAAATGTGTTTACAAATCATGTATATGAAGAGAATTTGGCATTAAATAAGCTACAATGGTTGATACGCGATAAAACCTAACCAAACCAAATGATATGTATTTGATATATATGTATAAGAGGATTTGGCATTAAATAACATACAAGAGTTGGTATGCCATAAAACCCAACCAAACCGAAACTACAAATCTGCATCAAAGTGGACTTGAGAGTCATCGTAATGAAGAGCCACTTTACATCACCCAACCTCTGGAAAGAGAGCCTCACTATCAGATACGGTTTATTGTCATATCTAAGACACTCAATTTTTTTTTTCTGCGCAATTGACCCATAGCCGCTGCCGTCTAGCACCTTTAAAATAGAAAATTTGGCTTGATTGTATTTTATGACATACAATCTTGCGGTTTATTTAACGCCAAATCTAGTTTAGTATATATATATATATATATATAGTTGACGATTTCAAGTAAGCCAAATGATTAAAGAGTTCTTTTCAGCCCATAGATGGGACCCTAACGCTACACAATACAACAGTATAAACGCTCCTTCTTACAAAGTAATAATGTACATGTCAAAGTTATATCACTTTTGTAATATATACCGATGATGGCCCAAGATTGGGCAGAGAGTACTTGGGAAATAATTACGGAATGTTCATCAACCAATTCCCGTTGGATATCATACGACTGATACGGCGACTTGAAAGGATTAACAAAAAAATATGTATACAAAAAATGCCTATAAAGCTCAATGAAATATGTATCAATGAAGAAATGCTGCATATATATATATATATATATATATATAACACTGCATCTTCTGTCTAGCAGGGAGACTGTATTGGACCGATTGTGTCTAATCCTTCGGGTCAAATTGAATGAAGAAGCGAATGATTCATTCTCTTTCAATTGCGTAACGAGCACAAATATACCATTCAATAACTATTACTTAGCTCTAAAAGTCCGATATATATATATATATAGCAAAGGACAGCGGTATGAGGAGCGCAAACCACTACTTGCCGTTTTATATATCATTCTAGAAATAGCTGTTGAAAATCTTACGAGGCTATATCATCATAATCTGCTGCTGCTCAAAATAAGATTTTTGATGGATGGATTTCTTGTGCTTTTTAAATGTAGGGACACTAAATCTGAGGGAGTTATGTTTCTTCTTTTCGTGAAGGGCTTCATATTACCTCATTTAATGACCTTATTCACCACATTGCTACTCAAAGGGTGGGCTCTACAATATAACAAGATTCTCTCATTAACTACACTGCGTACAGCTGAGGTCTGCCTTATATTAAAAAGCTTCAAACAACAGGTCGACTCTTTGCGATATGTTAAATCTTACATTTATGTGTGAGTATAAACATTTCATATATAGAATGAGATAATAAAAGAAAATAAAAACACGTGACTCAAAGTTTCACGTCGTTGATCCTCAGGTGAGCTTGTACGTAGTTAGCACATCTGATTTTTTATTATGTTTATTTTTTTAGGTTGAACTTAAATACTCTTTGAGTCATATGACGATTTTGTATTCGACTATGGCTCAACTAGGCGCTGAATTATTAAGTAAATATTTACTTTCATGGTGGCATGTAAAAATCAAATGTGTTGAATACTACTTGCACACTTGAGGATCAACAACGTGAAATTCTAAGTTGTGAGTTTCTATCCTGTTTTATTAACTTAAACTTGAAAATTTCAATGATATTATTCTACCTTTTCGCGCATTGAGCACTATAAAGATTTTACACATACACAAATGTGTGTGTGTGTGTAAACGGACTCTAATTGCGTCACAGTTTAGAAACAGAACACCGCTAACGAAAATAGAATGTTAAAAAACATAATTGAATATATTTCAGGAGATACAACATCACATATACAAATGCCTTGATGATGGTTTAATGTAAAAAAACGAAACATTGGCAAATAAATCATCTATAAATCATTCTCTGATTACATTTTTTTTTATTGTTCATTTGCATACTTTCAGATTTATTTCCATTTTTCTCAGAATATATAAGAGAGAGAAGATGACAAATCCCGTGTGGCAAACCGATCGTGTTTACACCTGACGTGCAAATGAGTGGTGGGCTCGAGAAAAAAAAAAGAAAGAAAGAAAGAAAGAAAGAATCACCGCTCTAACACCTCAATTTAAGATAAAACGTGGTCTAGAGCGCGGGGAATAGGCGAGAGGGGATGTACCGGCCAAGAATAAAAAAAACCACGAGCGAGAGAAACTGGGAGACTTTTTTTTTCAAAGAGCAAATACGAGGATCATTAAATAAGTTTCCAGACTTTTTCCTATGGGCACTTTTATTGATAGTACACACATGAAACTCTTGTCCCCTTCGAAGTAATCGCCTCCGGCTGCAATGCACTTGTAACGTTCTAACAACTTATCGAAGTCCTCTTGTGTGAGCGTGTCAATGACCTTCGTCACAGCCTTTTTCATCTCAATTGTTTCATAACGAAAGCGTCTGAGCATAGGGAATAAGCAAAAGTCACAGAGAGCAAGGTCTGAACTATAGGGAGGCTGAGGAACTGTCTTGATGCCCATCTTGTTCAAATAGTCTGTGACAAGGATGGAGTTGTGGACTGGTGCATTGTCCTGGTGAAAATGCCACTGAGCCAATTTGAACAGTGCTGGCCTCTTTCCAAGGAATCTCTTCCTGAACTACCTTAAAACCTAAACATAGTAACCCTAACCGTTTGGCCAATCAACTCTCGTGTATTGACTTCCTTACTCCTCCCACACCTCTCATTATCCCTCACAAACTCCCTGCTTTCCTTGAATCTCTTATGCCACTCAAAAACTGATGCTCGATTCATGCAAGATGGCTAAAAAATCAGTCTGAAGCATTCCATACGTTTCTGTGGCATTTTTCCAAGTTTAAAAACAGAATTTGATTGCATGTCGTTCTTCTAAAAGATTGCATTTTTGAAATTCACCAGCTGTGTCAATCAGGCTTTTGTAGGGTGTATTACAATTGCTGCTGTAGTTGTTCATTTGAACCTGAAATCATAAAAATTGGTCCGTCATCTCATGTGATGTATAGCAATAACAGTGAATTATCAAGAGTCTACGACAATTTTAAATACCTGTACAAAAATGGCTGGAAACTTATTGAATGCACCACGTACTTGGAACGGTGTCACATACGATATTGAGCATAGAAAAAGCAAATAATTGGATCTGATTCACACAATATATAACAATACTAAGCTATGCCAAAAGCGAACGGTAACAATAAAAATTACAGTGCTCGGATGCGCGCAAGCAGAGCAGTACAAAAATCTAAAAAAAATGACAATTACGCACGTTCTAATCGCTGTTACTGAAAGTTTCATGTAGGGAAAACTACAATAACCATCGCCCAAAAAACAAGTGTGAAGATTTGCCAAAAGGAGAAGTGTTATAGTCTATCATTTGCACAGAGAAAGCATGAACGCAACACTTCTCTCTCGGTATAAATAAACGGTGAGGCAGTCTGAGTTCTTTAGCCTTGGTACGGCAATTGACCTCATAAATGGGACAAGAGAAGCAGACCACGCAGATGATCTAGTGCTTCGCGTAAATGCGCCTGCCCAAAGTGAATCCTCATTAGATAGCCTGGAGCAAGCAGCCGGGGGAATGGTCTCAACGTAATTCATGTTTTAAACAAGAGAGCCATCTCCACATGAAATGGCCAGCCTCGGAAATTAGTAAACCAGATCACATTCCTCGATAGCAGTATCTCCTCTACAACGGTGTTCACATATGCATAATAACAGGTTGTAGAACATATGGAAATCTGATCGCTGATAAAATAAAGAGATTTCTTCTAAGCTCTAGTCACGTCAGTGCTACTGTACAGATGCACCACCAATTTAGACTAACTAAACAGAAAAAACCTACATGGTTTGGTGGCAAATCAACCATTGCTGGTTATTCAAAGCCAAATCCTGTTTTTTTTTACATATATATAAAATATGATTTGTAAACCCAATTTGTAGGTATACACAGTTAAATGATCAAACGTTTCTATTTCTAACAATTCAATTTAGCATAAATCAAAGTTAAATTGTTCTAATTATTGCTATGTATCACTAACAATTCAATTAAACATCAGTTATTTCTCAATACAGTTAACTGTCAAACAGTTCTATTTCAAACAATTCAATTTAGCATAAGTCATTTCACAGCTTAAATGTCAAACATCTGTTTGACCCATAGATAAAACTCTTAGGTCATAGTGGATCTGGGTGTGATAGCAATGAAGGGGTACTCCGCCTTCCGTAAAGCTCCAGCATTACTGGTGCCTCACCATCACATTGTTTAATGTCATATCTAGGATACTCGTTTTGGGGGTAATCTTGAGCTGAGATGCATTTGGTGCATTCTACAACCCCAGCCGACTGGGCTGAACCAGATGGGAACGACAAAAGAATGCTAAGTGCCGTTTTGAACAACTCCAGGAAGCAGCACCCTCAAAACAGCATCTGTACGGTCACAAGCATCTATTTTACTAACCATCCAAGTAAGATGAACAAGACATGTTCGACACTGCTGGTGAAGTTAGGATGAACTCATAAAAGAAATTCTTCTATGGACTCCTACCCGGGGTGGCCGACCAGCAGAAACATTATATATATATATATATATATATATAAAAGCTTTGTCAGGATACTAGATGCAGTCTAGAGGAACTATCAGGAGAGATGAGAGCAAAGGAGAGAGCAAGAGAGAGCGAGAGGAAGAGAGAGCGAGAGGGCAAGGGAGAGGAAGAGAGAGCGAGAGGGCAAGGGAGAGGAAGAGAGAGCGAGAGGGCAAGGGAGAGGAAGAGAGAGAGAGAGAGAGAGAGAGGGCAAGGGAGAGGAAGCAAAAGAGAGAAAGAGTAAGGGAGAGAAAAGTGCAAGGGAGAAGAAGCAAGAGAGAGAGAGAAAGAGCAAGGGAGAGACGCAAGGGAGAGGAAGCGAGAGAGCAAGGGAGAGAGAAGAAGAAGAGAGAGCAAGGGAGAGAGAGAGAGAGCAAGGGAGAGGAAGGGAGAGAGAGGGCAAGGGAGAGGAAGGGAGAGAGAGGGCCAAGGGAGAGTAAGCAAAAGAGAGAAAGAGTAAGGGAGAGAAAAGAGCAAGGGAGAAGAAGCAAGAGAGAGAGAGAGAGAAAGAGCAAGGGAGAGGACGCAAGGGAGAGGAAGCGAGAGAGCAAGGGAAAGGAAGCGAGAGAGCAAGGGAGAGAGAAGAAGAAGAGAGAGCAAGGGAAGGAGAGAGAGAGAGCAAGGGAAAGGAAGCGAGAGAGCAAGGGAGAGAGAAGAAGAAGAGAGAAGAAGAAGAGAGAGCAAGGGAGAGAGAAGAAGAAGAGAGAGCAAGGGAGAGGAAGCGAGAGAGCAAGGGAGAGAGAAGAAGAGAGAGCAAGGGAGGGAGAGAGAGAGCAAGGGAGGGAGAGAGAGAGAGCAAGGGAGGGAGAGAGAGAGAGAGCAAGGGAAAGGAAGCGAGAGAGCAAGGGAGAGAGAAGAAGAAGAGAGAGAAGAAGAGAGAGCAAGGGAGGGAGAGAGAGAGAGAGCAAGGGAAAGGAAGCGAGAGAGCAAGGGAGAGAGAAGAAGAAGAGAGAGCAAGGGAGGGAGAGAGAGAGAGAGCAAGGGAAAGGAAGCGAGAGAGCAAGGGAGAGAGAAGAAGAAGAGAGAGAAGAAGAGAGAGCAAGGGAGGGAGAGAGAGAGAGAGCAAGGGAAAGGAAGCGAGAGAGCAAGGGAGAGAGAAGAAGAAGAGAGAGCAAGGGAGGGAGAGAGAGAGAGAGCAAGGGAAAGGAAGCGAGAGAGCAAGGGAGAGAGAAGAAGAAGAGAGAGAAGAAGAGAGAGCAAGGGAGGGAGAGAGAGAGAGCAAGGGAAAGGAAGGGAGAGAGAAGAAGAAGAGAGAGCAAGGGAGAGAGAAGAAGAAGAGAGAGCAAGGGAGAGAGAAGAAGAAGAGAGAGCAAGGGAGGGAGAGAGAGAGAGAGAGCAAGGGAGAGGAAGCGAGAGAGCAAGGGAGAGAGAAGAAGAAGAGAGAGCAAGGGAGGGAGAGAGAGAGAGAGAGCAAGGGAGAGAGAGAGAGAGAGAGCAAGGGAGAGAGAGAGAGAGAGCAAGGGAATTCATACCATTTGCATGAATTGATGACGATTATGATAATAATATAACGGGGCCAAAGTAGTTCAAACTGTAGTTGGTAGTATAGTGATAGATGGTGAGCTGACACGATGTGCATAGCTTCACTGAGTGTGATTTGAAAGCCACAGGCAACGTAGTCATATTCGGGAACTTTTTCTTTACGAGTTCGAATCGAGTCACAGCACCAGAAAAGCAACCCAAAACTTTGACGTGAGTAAAGGGGCCGTTGATCCCCGTATCCAGATGGTTCCAGAAATTTCGCTCAGGTTGCAAGGACCTCGACGATCAGGCACGGTCAGGTAGGACTATAAAGCGTGGAATCCGAAGCTGTGCTTTAAGATATAAAAGTAAATCTAACGAGTAGTTCTCAGAGAGTATAAGGCGAGCTTGTCACCTTCACGATTTTGGCAAAATATCCAGAACTGGTTAATTGTGTTTGACGTTAGCAAAAATTGAAAGTTTTGACTCGTCCAAATATTTTAGTCGGATTTCAACAGGTTTTAATTTATAACTTCTGAAACTCCGCTCAAAAATTGACCTTGTGTCACATCCTGCTTATACGGAGGGGTTGGGTAAATAAACAACTTATTGTCTTAGTCAGTAAACTCATATTTCTACTTAAACTGTCTTTAGGTTGGTTGTGTTTTACGGCATATCCAACCTTGTAGGTTATTTAAAGCCAAATCCTCTATACACACACACACACACACTAATGTATATATTAAATATGATTTATAAACGAATATTTTATTGGTATCTATCATTAAACATGTTATAGCTCATTTGTGTGCACACAGTTAAATGGTTTCAAGATTTCCTATCAAGCACTAATAATTCTATTTAATATTAATCATTTGTTTGGACACAGTTAAATGGTTTCAAGTATTCCTGTCAAACACAAAAAAATTCTGTTTAATAAAAATTATTTGTTTGCACACAGTTGGTTTGGTTTGGTGGGTTTTATGGCATATCAACCTCTGTAGGTTATTTAACGCCAAATCCATTTTTATGTAAATCTGTTCTATTTAAAACAATTCAGTTTAGCATAAGTACACAGTTTAATTGTCAAAAACATTTCCATTTCAAACTATTCAAGCAGTTATATGTAACAATTCAGTTAAGTGTAAATACAGTTTTAATGTCAAAAACAGTTCTATTTCAAAAAATTCAGTTAAGCAGAAGCACGCAGTTTAAATGTAAATACGGTTTAATTGTCAAAAACATTTTTATTTCAAGCTATTCAGTTTACTCAAACAATTCATTTTAGCATAAGTATGCAGTTAATTCTATTTAACCCATAGATAGGGCCCTATCAGGTGCTACCAGTCCGGGCCAGAGTGGACCTGCGAGCGATGGCAATGAAGGGGTACTCCGCATTCCCCAAAGCTCCAGCACTCCTGGAGCCCCACCATCAGATCGTATAGTGTCATATCCAGGAACTTCGTTGGGGGGGGGCTTACTCCTCTGCAGAGGTGCAGTCGGTGTATTCTACAGCCCCTGCCGACTGGGCAATGCACACAGTTAAATAGTTTCAAGTATTGCCAACACAAATCGATTATTTGTGTACCATTCGATGGTTTCAAGTATTGCTATTCAACACTAACAGTTTTATTTGCACACAGTTTCCATGTATTCCTATGTAACACTTGTAATTCTATTCAACATAAATGATTTCAAGTGTAGAAAAGGATTAAAAAGTTCTATTTGACACATAGACGACACCCTAACAAGTACTATCCCCCCCACGAATCAGAGTAGGCCTGTGAGTAATGGCAACGAAAGAATATTCCATATTTTCCAAAGCTCTAAACCGTCTTTAAATTGATAGAAAAATGTCTCCATTTATTCTATAAGTTCTAAGTTTCTTTGTCGAAAATGGCGGAGGATTTACACAACTCTAAGTCTCAAGTTTCTACATGTAAACAAATATTCAGATGAAAATATTTCCATTTCATAGATTATTTTTAATATTTTGATTTTTAATATATTTAATCCACCCCCCTCCAAAAAAGGCGGAAGAGTTATCTGTAGGAAGCACTGTTTACCGTTACACATTTAAGGAAATCAATTGTGATTGATCCTTTCGTGTCCCAGAAGAGTGTCAGGATGACCTTCTTTCCTGATCGCTGCGCCCAAAATGTTTATTTAAACGGAGAGTCAAGTGTATCGTCTTTTCAACTTTGGCAAGCCCCTGTTTAGCCCATTTGTAAACATTCTTTTTTTTTTTTTTTTTTTTTAACTAACGCATACTTCACCGTACATAAAATGTTCTGTAAATTTTACAAAGTTTGTACTTAGCAGACACCAAAAAAGCTGAAAGCACCGTTTGATTTGCAGCCATTTTGAATAGCCTCAAAACAAATATTTTCCTTGTTTATTTGGGTTTTATAGCAGATCAACCTTTGTAGGTTATTTAATGCCAAATCCATTTTTATGCAAAAACAGTTCTAATACAAACAATTCAGTTTAGCATAAGTACACAGTTTAATTGTCAAAAACATTTTTATTTCAAGTTATTCAGTTCAGTTAAACAGTTCTATTTCAAACAATTCAGTTTAGTATGAGATATATATATATATATCATACTCAGTTAAATGTCAAAACTGTTCTATTTCAAACACTTTAGTTTAGTGTAAGTACAGTTTCAATGTCAAAAACAGACCTATTTCAAGCAGTTTAGTTTAGCATAAGTACGCAGTTTAAATTTCAAGACCGTTCTATTTCAAGTAATTCAGTTTAGCATAAGTACACAGTTTAGTTCTATTTGACCCATAGATAGGGCCCTGTCAAGTGTTACCACTCTGGGACAGAGTGAGCCTGGGAACGATGGCAATAAAGGGGTACTCCTCATTCCCCAAAGCACCAGCATCACTGGAACCTCACCATCAGATTGTTTAGTGTTATATCTGGGAAACTTATTGGGGGTGGGGAGATGCAGTCGGTGTATTCTACAACCCCAGCCGACCGGGGGGTAATATTTTTGAGAAAGTAAAATAATTTTTGCAATAAACCATTTTTTTAAAAAATGCAGAAGCCATCTAGACCACAGCACTATTAAAATCAGCCCGAATACTTAGAAAAGTCCTAGATACCTGTGGAGATTTGCTGTCATTTAGAATTCAGGGATAGCTAGGAATACTTGAAACCATATACCTGTGTGCGAACAAATGATTTTCATTAATTAGGAATAATCACTTTAAAACATAATTGTGGATAGATTATTAGTATTTGATTGGAATACTTGAAACAATATAATTGTGTATGAATTATTAGTATTAGACAGGAATACTTGAAACCATATTGACGTATGAAAACAAATGATTATTATCATGACAAAAAAAAAGTCTGATTTAGAAAGTGGTTACAAAAAAATACACCGACAGTTTCTTTGGAGGATGGGTAACAACCCCCGACCCATTCCCCACAAAAAATGACTTGTTCTGGATGTGACACTAAACTTCATCTGACAGTGAGTCTAGGTCGCGTGGAATATTCCTTCATTCGTATTACTCCCTGGTCCACTGACTTGTTCCAGTACCTGATATTTTCCATATATGGATCACATAGACCTGTTTTAACATTCATATTAGAAATACTTGATACTATTCAAATGTGAGTATATATATATATATATATATATATATATATATATATATATATATATATATATATATATATAGGTGGGTCCAGTCTGATCCAGAGCGGTAATATCTGATGAGGTTCATCTAAAGTTAAAATAATCGTTTGAAAATTATTATCACTGAATATGAATACTTGAAAACTGGTAAGCAAACAAATAATGATTGAATAGAAATAGATACTTGAAACCGTAAAATGGTATTTGAATTATTTGTATTAGATAGAAATACTTAATATTGTCAATAACAATTACACAGATTCTCAATATCATATAAGTAAAGTTGGCGACTGTAGTTGAGGGCGACCCGAAGGCTCCCTTTTCAATAGCTACTACACCGAAGTGTAGGGGAGGGCGATACTCCATTCTCTGGATTGGTTCACTTCATCATTGATCTGTATCTTATAAGTGAGTGTTAAGGAAGACGGCATCAAGTACCTTTTTGGAGTCTTTGGTATGTCTCGACCTGGGATTGAACCCCGATCTTCTGAACCATTGGCGAACACTACTCATTAGGCCAATGGCCCGGTTCGACAAAAAAGTTTTTTAAAAAGTACAAAGCAACATTGAAATAATTTTAATTGCAACCTAACCTTTATTGATAAATCCAATTTCGGCATTAAATTATCCAAAAGGGTTTGATAAGCCGTTAATCAAATAAACGAAACTTTTTCAAATGAATTAATGTTTAGCATTACATTACTCATAAGGAGTTGAAATGCCGTTAAACAAACCAGACCATGAATACACAATAAAATATTTTATGTATTCCTAATATTTGGTAGAAAAAATGTTTAGAAAGAAAATTTCTACGTAGATGTTTTGTACAAATATATCTCTTCATCGTCCAAACGTACACAAATATATAAACGTTTCACCAAAGTTATTTATGAAACGTAAATATAAATTTTGTTACCTTTTACTTGTAAAATTAATACTAGTTGATCAAAACTTGTTAATTCAATGCAAGTATTGACAGGAAAATAAAACTTGATGGCAATTACACAAGAATACTACGAGCAATATTGAACCAGTCCTGGAGGCAACACCCCAAAAAATAGCAGCTATACGGCCACCTACCACCCATCACGAAACTATCCAAGTTAGACGAACCAGACACGCAGGACACTGCTGGAGAAGTAAAGACGAACTCATAAGCGACATACTTCTATGGACCCCTTCACATGGACGAGCCAAGGCAGGACGACCGGCAAGAACCTATATACAACAGCTGTGTGCCGATACAGGATGTAGACTGGGAGACCTCCCGGGAGCGATGGATGATTGCGACGGGTGGGTAGAGAGGGTGTGGGAGATCCGTGGTGGCAGCGCGATATGATGAGGATTAACAAGAAAACTCGCAGAACAACCTTTTAAAAGATGCTTTAATTTCAAACATACTTGTGTGTAGATGGTGTCAAATATTTGTGTTAGATAGAAATAATTGATACAATTTATGTATTCTGAATATTTGGGAGCGTCTAGCTATGTAGAAAAAGGGGTACTCCTCATTCCCCAAAACACCAGTATCACTGGAACCTCACCATCAGATTGTTTAGTGTCATATCCGGGACAGTTATTGGGCGGACGGGGAGATGCAGTCGGTGTATTCTACAACCCCAGCCGACGGGGGAAAATATTTTTTATGGCTCGTTAAAAACTTTTTTTAAATGATAAAAAAATCTATTACCATGGATTGTCGAAAACATTATGATTACGATCACACAAAGAAATGAATCTAATTTTGGCATAAAATAACCCATAAGGAGTTAATATGCCGTTTGACAAATAAACCAGACCATGAATACACGGTAAAATATTTTATATATTCTTATTTTTTGTGAAAAGTAAACAGCCGCAAAGAAAATATATAGAAAGAAAATTTGTTTTACACAAATTGTAATTAAAAAATATTCTAGTTTTGTCCAATATTGATTTAATATCAAGTAACAATATTCAATCAAATGCTTACTGATTCAAGCCGAATATTTCAATGCAAGAAAAACCAAATGAATATGACAAGATATGAAAAAAATATTTTTGGAGATGTACAGTGATAATTTACTAAGCTTTTTCCTTAGATGTAGCACAAGGCCGCATGAATGGGGCACCCAATGAGAATCGAACTCACTCGTGTAGGTATGCTAATCTACCTTGCTAACCATTACACCACCCGAGGTGCCCTTGGAGATGTACAGTGTGTGTAAGATATATTAATATCATTTCGTAATCTTATAACTTGATCAATTCTTGTTCCGGGGATCTCAAATTTTAATAGCACTTGGAGAAAAAAACTAAAAAATCTATATTCAATATTTTTCTTCTTTTCATATATAAAATTTTCATTCACTGAAAAAGAAAAGACGTTTAAATCTTAGACAAAAAAGATTTTCCGTTGTTTCTACACATGTTAAAATTTGATATCCCTAGAACGGGAAATGGTCAAGTTATTAGATAATGAAATAATATCGCTCTTTCTAAAACAACCATTACATCTCAAATAATATCACTTTTTCTCTAACACCCGGTATTTTTTTTATGGTATATCAACCTTTATCGGTTACTTAATGCTAAATCCATTTTTATACAAATCAACAGTTTAATTTCAAACAATTTAGTTTTGCATAAGTGCACAGTTTAATCGCCAAAAAGATTTCTATTTCAATCTATTCAGTTTATTCAAACAGTTCTATTTCAAACAATTCAGATTAGTATAAATATAGTTTTTGTTTACATACAGATATCAAAAGAGTTCGATTTCAAACAATTCAGTTTAGCTTAGGAACAATTTCGATGTTAAAAACAGTTCCATTTCAAACAATTCAGTTTAGCTTTGGAACAGTTCCATTTCAAATAATTCAGTTTAGCATAAGTACACAGTTTAGTTCTGTTTGATCCATAGATTGGACCCTATCAGGTGCTGTCACTCCGGGCCAGAGTGGACCTGGAAGCGATGGCAATGAAGCAGTACTCAGCATTGTTTAGTGTCATATACAGGACACTTATTGGGGGGGGGGGTCTTACTCCTCTGCATTGATACAGTCGGTGTATTCTACAGCCCCAGCCGACTGGGCAACTGATATTTTTAAAGATTTACCAAATATAGGCGCATTATTAAGATATTACACGTTGAGGATACGTGTATCTACTAAGTCTGAGTAAAAATTGCTTTCAAGTAAAAATTAGCAGAAAAAAAATTTAACATAACAATGGGAAGAGGGAAGGCGTAGCACCCCGACGCTTGGTGACATACCCAACCAGCTAAAAATACGCACGAGTCCTATCCTCTTAAAACTGTAAAAACATGTTTTGACGTAGATATATTAAAAACAGATTTTTTTTTTTACGTCAGAATCTTTCGTAGAAAGAATCGGTTGTTTTTTCTTTTCTCAGAGTACAAATCTTTTCTGAATTAAAAAATTCTTCGTTTTGGGAGTTATTAGAAAAAACCTGAATAAAATATAAAACATGTTCTTGAGTACTGGGAATTTTTTTTATTCTTTAGGTAAAAGAAAGAAAATCAATAAGATATGAGTGTGTGTGCTTAATTTGGTTGGTTGGGTTTTATGGCATATCAACCTTTGTGCTTTATTTAACGCTTAAACTATTTTATAAATAATCAGTTCTATTTCAAACAATTCAGTTTAGCATGAGTACACAGTTTAATTGTCAAAAACATTTCTATTTCAAGCTTTTCAATTGATTCAAACAGTTCTAATTCAGTTAATTCAGTTTAGTATAAGTACAGATTTTGTTTACACACAGTTAAATGTCAAAACAGTTCTATATCGAACGATTCAGTTTAGTGTAAGTACAGTTTCAATGTCAAAAACAGTTCCATTTCAAACAATTCAGTTTAGCATAAGCACGCAGTTTAAATGTAAATACAGTTTAATAGTCCAAAACATTTCTATTTCAAGCAAATCAGTTTAGTCAAACAGTTCTAATTCAAATAATTCACTTTCGCATAAGTATGCAGTTAGTTCTATTCAACCCATAGATAGGGCCCTATTAGGTGGTACCCCTCTGAACCAGAGTGGACCGGGAAGCAATGGCAATGAAGGGGTGCCCCACATTTCCCAAAGCTCCAGCATCACTGGAACTTCACCATTAGATTGTTTAGTGTCTTATGCAGGAAACTCGTTGGGTGGGAGGTCTTAGCCCTCTGCAGTGGTGCAGTCGGTGTATTCTACAGCTCCAGCCGACTGGGCAAACTTAATATGGGTAGAAAGATACTAAGTGAGAATCGAACTCACAACTACATGTAAAAATGTGAGAAACTTGTTTCTTAACCATTATACTATGATAAAACATTTCTCTGTCTCTCTCTCATACATGCATAAATAAATAAATATATACACACGCACAGTCACTGACATTGAGTACTCTTGGTTTACACACACACACACACACATATATATATATATATATATATATATATATATATATATATACATACACACAAATTTCATTAAACATAATAGACATTTTATGCCTACATATTTTCTTTTGGATCCGTTCGAATTCCAGTATTACTTTTATCGTATTCGGGGGGGGGGAATTGATTTAGGTATTGTCCATAGTTGTATGTATCCCTAGTACTTTCTGCCCGACTTTGGGCCATCATCAGGGGAGAATCTGTTACAAAAGTGATGTAACTTTTGTTTTAGCAAATTACTACTGTGTAAGGATGTCTTTGCTGTTGGAGATTATGGCGCTTGCTTTTAAATGTAATTCTGTAAATAGTGCCAGTAGCTAAAGACATTTAAGTACGTTAGCACTGGTTTGAAAATTAATTCTATTAAGTGCTGGTTGCAGGTTTCTAATATATAGAATATAATCTATATTTACAGAATTACATTTAAAAGCAAGCGCCATAATCTCCAACAGCAAAGACGTCCTTACACAGTAGTAATTTGCTAAAACAAAAGTTACATCATTTTTGTAACAGATTCTCCCCTGATGATGGCCCAAAGTCGGGCAGAAAGTACTAGGGATACATACAACTATGGACAATACTTAAATCAATTCCCCCCGAATAAGATAAAAGTAATATGGGAATTCGAACGGATCCAAAAGAAAATATGTAGGCATAAAATGTCTATAATGTTTAATGAAATTTGTATTAACGAAGAAATGCTGCCTAAATATACGTATATATATATATATATATATATATATATATATATATCATTAGCACTGGGTTTGAATTATATATATCACAAAAGTATGCTGCATTATGGTTAAGTTCTTGAGAAACTGCTTTCCCTGGTTATTATATTGATTCCAGTGTTAAATCGTCACAGAGTATCTTTCAACCAGCATGAGGCTGTGCGTGTGATCGTAGCAGTAAAAAAAAAAAAAAAAAAAAACATGTCCGAAAATACCCGTACTTGAACTAATATAGACTTAAAGCAGTTTTTAAACTGCTAACAATCACAGTTGTGAGATCCCGTTCTCCAACAAAAAAAGCTGTGTAAAGTCTTAAACACTAAATCTTTGTTATCTGTAAAATATACGAGGAGAATCCGTTACACACAATAATATATATGTAAGCATGATTCAATTTGTTTTCCTTTTAGCTATTGGGAATTACTAGTGCAGACTGGGTCCTTGAGCCTTCGTAAGACAGTCTAAGTAAAATAAAACTCGATTCAACCCAGCTCTTTTAAAAACTGACCTTTTATAACCATTTCCAAATAAGGGAGGTAGCGGCTAAATATATAATCAAAGTCTCTCAAAGAAAAGACAAACACTAAAGGCAAAAGGCTACTAACACTTGAAAAGTAAAGTATGTATATTTTTATCCAACCCCACCACATGATTGGTTGTTTGTTTGGATTTTATGGCATATCAACCTTTGTAGGTTATTTAACGCCAAATCTATTTTCATGTAAATAATCAGTTCTATTTCAAACAATTCAATTTAGCATGAGTACACAGTTTGTCAAAAACATTTCTATTTCAAACCATTCAGTTTAGCATAAGCACGCAGTTTAAATGTAAATACAGTTTTATTGTGAAAAAACATTTCTATTTCAAGCTATTCAGTTTAGTCGAGCAGTTCTAATTCAGTTTAGTATAAGTACAGATTTTGTTTACACACAGTTGAATGTCAAAACAGTTCTATGTTAAACAGTTCAGTTTAGTTTAAATACAGTTTCAGCGTCAAAAAACAGTTCTATGTCAAATAATTCAGTTTAGCATAAGTACGGTTTCATTATCATAAACATTTCTATTTCAAGATATTCAGTTTAGTCGTTAGTTCTATTTAACCCAGAGATATCAGGTGCTACCCCGCCGGACCAGAGTGGACCTGGGAGCAATGGCAATGAAGGAGTGCTCCGTATTTCTCAAAGCACCAGCAATACTGGGACCACACCATCAGATTGCTAAGTGTCATATCCAGGACACTCGTTGGAGGAGGTTATCCCTCTGCAGAGAAGCAGTCGGAGTATTCTACAGCCCCAGCCGACTGGGCAACACACCATATGAGCCGAGTGTGACACAAGATCAATTTTTTATGCAAAGTATAACAAATTTTCTTTCTCCTAGACCGGTTGCCATACTAAGTGCCAAGTCTTCCCCATATAGTTGGATTCATATCTTACCCAAGGTTGTTAGCACTATGTGAAATGCAAACAGATTCGTCCAGGATTTAAAATCGGGTCACCGTGTCCAGTTGCTACGACGATAGCCATAACAACAAGAGCGCCTCCAGAAGACAACAAAAGGGTAATAAAAAGTTCGGCAGCCTCGGTTGTTAACCATTGCCTTAATTTGGGGAGGGATAAGTACGATTTAACACAAGATCAAAAGGTAGAGCTCACCCGATGAGGATCGAAACTCCCTATTCAGCAATAATGGTAACCTAGACAGATGTCGTTAAACTGCTATCCCCACAAGAAGGTGCCCACGTTTTATTAATGTTGTGTTGTTTATTCCTCTGACCGAATTTTCCCAATAATCACAGACTGAGTATTATTTTACCAAACTTTTTTATTTATTTATTTCAATGACAACATGACCAAGATCTTTTTTGAAATTAATGATATCTCCAATAACGTCTCTTTATTATTTTTAAAGAGATTAAATTTTACACTTGTTTTTCTTTTCTTCCATCAGTTTTCATAACATGCTTGATATATTTTTTCTAATACTATCAGGAGATTAGAATCGACTTGGGTTTCTTACTAGTTTAATAGTCAATTTTTCAAACGATACGGACAAAAATCTAAAAGACACACATGGGATACCAGTGTATTAGTTATGGAGAAACAGTCAATCGTGTCTCATATTGATGTGATATTTTTTCGAAAGAAGTGAGATATCTCATCAACCGAGGCCAGAAATAAACTATAGAAATAGATATATTACTGGTAGCTTCAATACATACATAAAATCCATATAAACACAAACACTATATATATATATATATATATATATATATATATATATATATATATATATATATATATATATATATATAAATATTTCATACGCACACATAGAGACACACGTGTGTGTATGTGTATATATATATATATATATATATATATATATATATATATATATATAAAAACACACACAATATACCAATACATGAATACACACGAACGAATACATATATATATATATATATATATATATATATATATATATATATATATATATACACACACACAATATACCAATACATGAATACACACGAACGAATACATATATATATGTATATATATATATATATATACACAGAGGAATATCTACATAATGTAACTGGAAGAAAACTCAACCACGGTAATATATTTTATACACACACATTGACAGTAAGGTATAAAATGTAAACAGACGAACGCTGTTGCTGCTGTTGCAACATAATACCTTATAATTCCCTAAGCCAACGTGGTACGCTTGTTGGCCGAGCGGTCTAATACTAAGCCTAATGTAAAGTTGGGCGAGTTTCGATCCCAGCTTCAAGCGACCTACGTGTCTAGCCACACTGAAGAGTTGTGGATGACAATATATATATATAGTTTTATATATGTATGTGTATATATATATATATATATATATATATATATATATATATATATATATATATATATATATATATATATACACACACACACATATATAAAACTAATTTGGTGACCGTAGTCGAGGGAGACTGAAAGGCTCCCTTTTCAATAGCTACTACACCTAAGTGTAGGGGTGGTCGCTACTCCTTTCTCTGAATTGCTCCACTTTACCCTTATAATACGGAGTGTTAAGCAAGGCGGCATTAAGTACCATTTTGGGGGTCTTTGATGACTCGTCTTTGGATTGAATCCCGGTTTCTCGGGCCATTGACGAACAATCAAACCTATGAGTGAATATTTAGGCAGAAAGTTATCATTCAGACAAGTTTTATTAAAGACGATGAAACGCTGTTTATCATTTTCAATTACATTTTTTCAAGAAATATAAGACTTGAAAAACTACAATAAAAATAATAAGGTGTTCCATCGTCTTTAATAAAACTTGCCTTAATTTTACATATATATATATATATATATATATATATATATATATATGTAAAATTAAGGCAAGTTTTATTGCTTAACACTGTATTATAAGATACGGATCAAGGGTAAAGTGGAGCAATTCAGGGAAAAGAGTTGCGACCACCCCTACATTTAGGTGTAGTAGCTATTGAAAAGTTTTATATATTTATATATATATATATATATATATATATATATATATATATATATATACACACACATACACTCTGTGCAATTTGATGGAGACTCAAACTCGGTTAAGTCGTCCTAATAAATTTATTTCGGTGGCAAATAAATAGGGAACTAACAATAGCCATACATTGAGCACTCTCATAGATTTATATGATTTTTCTCATATATTCTATGTAAAGAATAATCCACACCTACTGTCCTTGGACACTGACTGGATATTTGAAAAAAAAAAAAAAAAAAAAAAAAAAAAAAAAAATTTATATATAAGTTATATAAGGTATTGAGTCGTCAACACCTTTTAACAGACCGGATATAAAAATAAATCCAAGTTAAAAAATACGATCCCTTTCAATTCGATAATCGCCGACCAACGGCACCTCAAATTTTCGATTCCATGTTTAAAGAATTTTTTTTCCCCTGTAAATTGTTTTCAAGTTCTTCATTTTTGAATATTCATACACTCATGAAATATTCTTTTGTTTGAAAAAATTTCGAGGCTGATGAGTGTGAAAAGAACATTCCATCATAACGAACTTATCTTTTGTGTGTGTGTATGTTGGTCTAAGTGCTGGGCTGCTAACGTTTGAGATCAAGTGGGGGTTACATTTCTGATGACACTGTTTAAAAAAAAATTGAAGTTGATTTTGTTTTTATATCCTCTTAAAACACACTTGCTACATAATAATACCTTTAAAATATTCCGGTAACCAATGTGGTACGCTTGTTGGCCGAGCGGTCTAAGACTAAGTCTAACGTGATGTTGGACAGGTTTTGATCCCAGCTTCGAGCGTCCTACGTGTCTAGCCACACTGAAGAGTTCTGATAGAACGAATATATATATATATATATATATATATATATATATATATTACCCAGGAAAATTTCAACATATTTGAATTCCCATAAAATAATTAGGAAATTGAACGGGACGCTAAATACCACATTTACAAGGTATTTAAATATAAATGGGACCCATGTGACTGCTAATAACTCTAATAATAATGTTGTGTACTTTTGTTTCAAATTTGAATATAGTACACTATAAAAACTAATAATCTTCGATCACAATGTCTTGGATAAAAGAGGGAAAATATTTTGCGTCACAAGTTATTTGGAGACAAAATCATTCAAAACTCCAAGCAAAATTTTGCAAGGATTTTAGTTTTAGAATTATCCCTAAAAAAGACCAATTTATCAGTGGGTCGGTGGGTACACAAATTTCAAACCATAGGGTCCGTAAAGAACCTCAACAAGAAGGCAGGAAATCCCAGATTTAGCAGGAAGCTGACTGCAAGATGTTCTGACAAAGTGGATGCCGTGAGAGATTTTGTCGGAAGGAGTTCGAAAAAGTCCTTCCCAAGAACTTGGTCTTTCGTGTGATCTTTGCAAAGAATCTTAAAGAAAGATCTTCAGTTGTACTCCTACCGAATCCAGATCAAGCATCAACTCACTCCAGCTGACGTGGAGTTTCTTATCTCTGTAATGAATGATTATCATATTAATGGGTGGCATTTATTTTGAGACATCTATGTGTCGTAGGTTGGTTAGTTGGGTTTTATGGCATATCAACCATCGGTTATTTAGTGCCAAATCCATTTTTATACAAATAACCAGTTCTATTTCAAACAATTCAATTTATTCAAATAATACTAATTTAGCTAATTCTGTTTAGTATATGTACAGATTTTGTTTACACACAGTTAAATTCAATTCAGTTTAGTACAGTTTCAATGTCAAAAACAGTTCTATTTCAAACAATTCAGTTTAGGATAACTATGCAGTTGGTTCTATTTAACCCATAGATAGGGCCCTTATCAGGTGCTACTACTCTGGGCCAGAGTGGACCTGAGAGCGATGGCAATGAAGGGGTACTCAGCATTCCCCAAAGCTCCAGTATCACTGGAACCACAGGATACTCGTTGTGTGGGATATTACCCCCTCTGCAGAGATGCAGTCGGGGTATTCTACAGCCCCAGCCGACTGGGCAAATGTGTCATAAGAGTGCTTTAATAACTAATTTTCGTTGTTATGGTAATATGTCTCTTGCTTGAGCCGAGTGACGGTGAGCATGTCTCGTGTGACTCAAACAGTAGATTTTCTCATTACACTATTCACGTGTTTCATAGTAAAAGAGTGTTAGAGGGATGTAAATCAATTATTAAAAACAAATATACTTATGATAAGGAACAAAAAATGATGATGGTCAGCTGGTGTTTTTGCAATTAAAAATAAACGAATAAAATCTAAACCTCTGAAGTTATTCCAACCAAATGATAGAGGGCGAATAGAAGGCTCCCTTTTCAATAGCTACTACACCGAGTTGCTGAGGGCGTTACTCATTTCCCTGGATTCCTCCACTTTACCCTTGATACGAACCTTATGATGCTGAGTGTAAAGGAAAGTGGTATCAAGTACAATTTTTAAAGTCTTTGGTATGACGAGACCTGTGATTGAACCAAGGTCATCTGGACCATTGGCGAACACTCTACCCACAAGGACATTAAAATTGGGATTTATTGCAATTAATCCCAGCTTCACTGTTGCAGAGTGGGAGAAACTCAAGGTCTCCTCTATGGATTAGATGGACTGTTAAAAATAATTTCCATTCGATAGGACTATGGGCTTACAAAAATAGTAACTCTAAAGACAATTTGACAAAAAAAAAAAAAAAAAAAAATCAATACGAACGCAATTCTCTTACCTCAAAGCAGAGAATAACACTAGACGATTTGATAACAATCAACCGCCTTTGTTTTTTTTGTTTTTTACATTCATCCTTCCATTATAAGTTTCAATCTTTAGAATTTTCATTGTTTTGTTCATGGCAACACTGGGTTGATACATTCTTCAGCCGCAAGAGAGATTTTGAAAATATTAAAATTAGGTCCTACCAAAACGGGAATTCTCATCCAACCTCTTTTCAAACCATCTTCATCTTAGTCCATACATAAATAATAATACCATTTTTTAGAGACACCAAAGAAATCAAGAATACTTTAGAAAATTTGGATGAATTTAATATCAATTATCTCACCAAACAGTCAGAATTTTTTTTTTCTAATGGATGTAACAAAAAAATGAGTGTTTGAGTTTTTAGTGAATATAGTTCTGTAGAAAAACGGTAAGAAATTTGGCCAAGTTTGCGACAACAAATAAAATAAAAGAAGTTCAGATTTCACACACACTATATATATATATATATATATATATATATATATATATATATATATATATATACACACACACACACATTCTCTCTCAAGATATATCACACACACACTATATATATATATATATTGCGTGTGAGTGATATATCGAGACAGAGAGAGAATGTGTATGTATATATGGAGAGAGAGTGTGAGAGAGAGAGAGAGTGTGTGTATATATACACACTAATATATATATATATATATATATATATATATATATATAAAAATATACACACACATATGTAAAAATACACACACACACACTATATATATATATATATATATACACACACACACACAAACACATATGTACACACACACACATACATAATATATATATATACACACACACACAATATATATTATATATATATACACACACATATATATATATACACACACACACATATATATATACACACACATTATATATATATACATACACATATATATATATACACACACACACATATATATATATATATACACACACACATTATATATATATATATACACACACACATTATATATATATATATATATATACACACACACATTATATATATATATATATACACACACACATTATATATATATACACACACACATTATATATATATATACACACACACATTATATATATATATACACACACACATTATATATATATATACACACACACATTATATATATATATATATATATATATATATATATATATATATATATATATACATACACATATACATATATATATACACACACACACAAATACATATATACACACACATATATATATATATATACATATACACAAAAATATACACACACACATATATATATATATATATATACACACAGACATATATATAAAAAATATATACACACACACACGCACATATATAAAATATACACACACACACACACACACATATAAAATATACACACACATATACACACACACATCTAAAATATACACACATATACACACACACATATCTAAAATATACACACACACATAAAACAAATATATATATATATATAATATACACAC